>JAOTRH010157501.1:0-12987 GCA_034768845.1 Heliamphora exappendiculata | reverse complement strand
ATCTATGTGAATCCCCATGGAAGAAGAAAGAAACCTTTTGGCCAGTTAAACCACAAGGATATATGATGAACAGAAAATGTATTGGCATGAACTCCTGGGGGACGAGATTAAGAATGAGGGTGAACTCCTCTACAGTGGGGCATAACTCTTCAAGACCAAAGAAAAAAACATGAGCCCACGGATCCTATAATCCGTGTAGCAACACACAGGAATGGTTCGTTGATCCAAACCCTAGTGTGCCAACCAAACTTCTTCCAAATCCTAGTCATATGCAAAGTGTTGTCTAAATTCTAGGTTCGTAAGATGACCTCTAGGCACCGTAAGCTCTGGTACGCCAAGCAAATCTTCCAAGAAAATCTTTCAAACCCAAGAGAACTAGGCACCCTAAGCCCTAGAAAGCCTGGCAAATCTTTCAAGTCCTTGAAAATCGGCAAATCCCTCAAGCCCTGGTATACTAGGAAAATCCCTCAAGACCTAGTACGCTAGATTTCTAAATTCCTAGGTCTTAAACTCGACCTATTAATTCAAGGTTATCCTTCCCGATAAATTTAATTTTAAGTCGTAACTTGGTTTATTATTAATTACCCTACAACTTTTTCCGAATTTTTAAGTCTTAACTCGACTATTAATTCACTGTATGACCCATTGGTCCTCCTCATGACCGTAAACTGACTCGGTCCTCTTCATGACCCTAAACTGACTAGTCCTCCTCATGACCGTAAACTGACTCAGTCCTCCTCCTCATGACTCTAAACTGACTTGGTCCTCCTCGTAACGGTAAACTGAATTGGTCCTCCTCATGACCGTAAACTAACTTGGTCCTCCTCATGATCCTAAACTGACTGGGTCCTCCTCATAACCGTAAACTGACTGGGTCCTCCTCATGACCGTAAACTGACTTGGTCCTTTGCATGACCCTAAAATGACTGGTCCTCCTCATGACCGTAAACTGACTTGGTCCTCTTCGTGACCGTAACCTGGCTGGTCCTCCTCCTCATGACCGTAAACTGGCTGGTCCTCCTCATGACCGTAAACTGACTTGGTCCTCCTCATGACCGTAAACTGACTGGTCCTCCTTGTGACCCTAAACTGACTCGGTCCTCCTCATGACCGCAAACTGACTGGTCCTCCTCATGACAGTAAACTGACTGGTCCTGCTCATGACCATAAACTGACTGGTCCTCCTCATGACCAAAACTAACTCGGTCCTCCTCATGACCGTAAACTAACTGGTCCTCCTCATGACCCTAAACTGATTGGTCCTACTCATGACTGTAAACTGATTGGTCCTCCTCATGACCGTAAACTAACTGGTCCTCCTCATGACCCTAAACTGATTGGTCCTCCTCATGACTGTAAACTGATTGGTCCTCCTCATGACCGTAAACTGACTGGTCCTCCTCATGACCTTAAACTAATTGGTTCTCCTCATGACCGTAAACTGACTGGTCCTCCTCATGAGCCTAAACTGACTGGTTCTCCTCATGACTAAAACTGACTCGGTCCTCTTCATGACCCTAAACTGACTGGTCCTCCTCATGACCCTAAACTAATTGTCATACTCATGACCGTAAATTGACTTGGTCCTCCTCATGATCATAAATTAACTTGGTTCTCCTCATGACCCTAAATTGACAGGTCCTCTTCATGATCCTAAACTGACTGGTCCTCCTCATGACCCTAAATTGACTCGGTCCTCCTCATGACCCTAAACTTACTCGCATTATACATGTCTGCATCACACTATACCTCTCTACATCATGTTAACATTTATTCGTGTCAGCATCTGCATCATGTTTCTTATCTTGCATTTTGCACCATGAACTACGTTCTGGTATGATCCCTAGACAAATGGATACGTAGGTAGCTCGATGAAAATTCGAGTACGACCAACATCATATGCATGCTTGTGTGTTTGTGGCCTAAGATTGATGGCTCGGTCAAATGACTGTTGTCTCTGGATCTTTGATATAAATTGCATCACGCGTTACTATACAAGTTATATCAAAGAGGGGCAACTGTAGACACCCTAATTTGACCCCCCCTAATCTTAGGCGATTCCGATGATGAAAACAGGTGGAATAATGCCCCAGTACGATCCTCGGGAGTTGATCTAAGCTCGGTATTTGAACCCAGTCATCAAAAAGTTTCAAAACTAATGAAATTGTACCAAACCATCGATAACTTGTTGCCTAAGTCATTGCCAGAAGTGGTGACCGCCATGTTCATTGAGTCGGTCGTCAATAGAACCTCTTGAAAACTCTAACCAACATGGCGATCGCCAACTCACATTGTGGCAGCCGCCAATTGAACTTTTTCCAACCCATCGGCCGCCAACTTGCTTTGTGGTGGCCGCCAACTCGAAATGGCCTGACGTGTCCCAAAACGTGGTAACACCTCGTTGGTTGAAGAATTCTATAAATACCGTACGCCGGCGTATGTTTTCAAAAAGAATTTTTAGTGAGAGAATTGGAGAATTGAAGAATTCTATATATACCTCCGACGTCTTGCTTGGATCACCACCCGAGGATTGAACAATTGGAGCTCATTCCACTAACTTGAGGATTCTTAGCAATACAGGTATTCTCGCTTGGATTCCTAGTCCTTCTAACCACTATTCTCTCTTTTTTGGGGTGATCGAGTTACATTTAATCCCAATTTATATATCCCTTCTTACATCATAGTTAATCTTGTCCTTATTTAATTGTTTTCATTTAGTTTAATCTTTTAATCAATTGCTTAATTCACACATTCACACTAAGCACATTGTTGTATATTCATCAAATTAGTACTAATATAATTGAACGATACGACTAAACAATGTCGATATTGTTGTGATTCAAAACACTTACATAAAAATGGTTGTAATAGTCAATATTACACCTATTTAATTCAAATACTCTATTTCTTTTCTTTACTTTTCTTATTATGTTAATTTAGTGATCTAGCATCCATTTTCTTTTCTTCAATTTAGTTAGTCTAATTTCTTTTACTAAGCACTTCATTTTATTTTCTTTCCTTGTAACTTTAATTAAATACTTTGCTTCATTTTCTTCTCATCTTAATATTCTTTTCGTAGTTTTTACAGTCTATTTTTTTTTTCTTTCAATGGTAGTGTAAAATTTATTTATTAATATTTTTACTCTATTTATTTTCTCTTTCTTATTAGTAGTTTTAATTTCCTTTCAATGCACCATTTGTTTTATTTTTCTTTTCTTACAATATTAGTTTAAAGTTCATTTACTAACTTTTTTATCTTCTATTTTCTTTTCTTTTAACATTAGGGTAATTTCTTTTTATAATATTTTATTTTCTTTTTATTATTTGTTCTAGATTTTATTATAATATTCTATTCCCTCTTCCCTTTTAGTGTTAGTTTCATTATTCTTTCTTTTCATGTGTTTATTTTTCTTTTAAAATTTTATTTTCTCTTTCTACTTTTATTTTCTTATAACTTTATTTTATCTTTCTTTTTCTTTCATTTTCATTAAATCTAAAAATCATTAAAAGTCTTTTAAGCTGATTTGCTTTTCTTTTTTGTTTTTTCTTTCCTTTCCTTTTTATTATTTTTTATCTCTTTTAAAACACAAAATGTAAATAATTAGGTTTTTTTTTTCAATAGTCTAATAAACAGTTTCTAACCCCTTTTTTAGCATAATTTTCCTTATGACATTTTCTTTTCCTTTAAATCTCTAAATTCTCTTTGTTCTAAAATTTTCATTTCATTTTCTTTGTTAACAAGTTTTCATTAAGAATTCTTATGCATCTTCTTACATTTAGTTTTTTCTTTAATGTTAGTTTTGTTCATTTTTGTAATATGCATATTTTTGTTATTTTCTTTTAAATGCATATTTAGAATAGTTTAGCTTATTTTATTAATAATTCATGTTTAGGTAATTTTAGCATTTTTAACCATATTTTTGTTCTTTTATGAAAACCATGGTAGTTTAGTTAATCTTTGTAAATATTGCATGCGGGTGTGTTCCATGTATCGTTTTAACTAGAAATTGCATGTCTTAGGATTTAGAATTTTTTTTTTGACATTTATTTATTTTGGAATGCTATGTACATATCTTATGTATTTTCTATACTTGATTTTGAATGTTCTCTCTTCACCCACATTTTCTTTATTTGCATACATTTGAGAAATTATATTAAAAAATCAATGATGATTAGTAGAGGCCAACCTTACGATTGGGTGAACGGGGTGCCTAACACCTTTCCCGATTCGTACCTTAGCCCCCGAACCCTTTTTCTCTGGTTAACGTTTTCAAGATCAGTAGCCAATTCTATTTTTCTTAATTTTTCTCAAAAACTAAGTGGCGACTCTATTTTCAACAGAAGGAATTTTCAAAATTTGGTTTTCAAGGTGTTTAAAGTATTTTTCAAAACATCTTTGAATTCTCTCATTTTTAACCCACAAATCCCAAAGCCACGGTATTTTCTGGCGACTCCCCTGGGGACTAGTTTTTAAAATCAAATAAGAGGGTTAGACTCAAAAGCATCATTGGTTCAAAATAAAATTTCTCATTTGTATTTCTGCATGCATATGCATTGTTCTTCAACCCCCTGCCTAGTCGACCCGATGTACTGGACGTTAATTCATTTCGGGAATTATTGGGAAGACGGACAACCCTTGTTGATTGTACACTTCCATAAGTATAGTAAAAGAGTTTGTGCGTACTATTTGATCATGTCCTGCACCACTCCAGGCATGGGAAGTATATACCCGGCTCTATTCAAAAGGTACCCTGTTCAAATTAACCAAACTCGGCCTTTTGCATATAGTGAACATAGAACCCCCCAATTAGGTGCTGCTAACCCTAGTAGAATTATGCGTTTTTCTTTATTGTATATTTTGATTGTATATTGTTAGGATTAGGCTAGTCCTTTTCTTGGGTTTGGCCTGGGTTTTTATGTTTTCCTTCGTTTAAGTTAGTTCCTCCTTCAGGTTCTTTTCTGAGTCTTTATTATTCACCATATTTGGCCTTCACATAGTAGTTTTCTTCTCGGGATCATGCTCGTGTTTCGCTTAACACCTCTAGGGTAGTTTCTCTCTCCTCCAGGGTTTTCCCAGGTCGTTGGTTTTCTCCGCTTTTGTTTAGGCTCGCTTCTCTCAAATCCTTGACATACCTATGAGAGTTAGTCCTTCCGCCTTACCGTTATGCTGCATGTTTTCCATTAGGATCTTAGAGAGTTAGATATGTTTCCCTGACGGAGTGCTGTTCATTTTTTTTAGAATCATAGGTCAAACCAGTCTCTTAAGGGTTAGAACTGTCGTCTTGCCGGAATGCCGTTCGCTTAAACAAAACCCTTCCCCTAGAGCTTGGTTGATCTATCCCCTATTTTCAGTTGTTATACTGGTGGAATGAGCCCGGCATGGGCATTTTTTCAGTTTTAGCTATTTTGAGTGTCAGGAATATCTGTTGTCTGTTGTCTAAACACTCTTCTGAAAAATGCCTGAGATTGGTTATGCTACTTGTGCAATTTAGGTTTTTCTGTAAGTTACCATTGATCCGGGAAGAGTACAGTCGACACGAGTTTGGGTAAGATCAGAAACGGGAAGACTGTGCAGAGTATCTAAATCAACCGACATGGCAGAAAATGAAGTTAATTTGACAGCCCTAATGAGTGATATTACCGAGATACAGCGGACAGTGGAGCAACAGACCCAAGCTCAAAATCAGTGCCAGGCACAGATATACAAGCAATTTAGGCCCATATGCTTAGTGTGAATAGACAGCCAGGAAATGTGAACGAGAATGGCAAAGATTTTTGGGGTGAAAACGAAGGGCCAAAAATACCGCAGGTTGCTGTACCACCTCGGGTTTTTTGCCCGGTGGTGGTAGAAAAAGAGATTACTGCTCAGTCTAGGTCATCCGCGCTGGCGGAGAAGATTGACAGAATGGAGAAGGTACTGAGAAAGGCAAAAGGAGTAGAAGAATACATACTGGATGTAGGCGGTTTATGCCTATTCCCAAATGCAAAACTGCCAGAAAAGTTTAGCCAAAGATGGAGAAGTTCGACGGCACTGGAGATCCCCACATTCATCTGAGAATGTATGTCGGAACCCTGTCCCCTATGAGGATCGATGACCAACTTACGTCTCAGTTATTCCACCGATCACTTTCTACGACAGCACAAAGATGGTTCCTCTCTCTGGAAGTGGCTAAGACTAGAACCTGGGAAGATATAGCCACTGCATTAATCAGTTAGTACAGTTATAATGTCCAGCTAGATGTAACCACTCAGGAGCTAGAGACCACTTGTCAAGAAAGCAAAGAGTCATTTGTGGACTTTTTGACCAGGTGGAGGAGAAAGGCAGCTAAAATGACAAATCGACCAACAGGCAAGGAACAGGTGAGGATTCTAGTCAAGAATCTCCATTATCTTCTGAAGCGTTATTTGATCACACAACCGCTCTCCACATTCGAGCAGTTGTTTGATGCTGGGATTCAAATAAAAGATGCAATCCAATCTGGTGATATCGAGGAGGCCGAGCCGAGCCAAAAATTGAAAAGACCTTACCCATCCAACAACCAAAACCATCACACCTCTTCCACTAACACTGCATCTCGCTCTAACGAGGTAAATTTGCTAAACCCCTAATCAGATCGACCAAATTCTTCACCTTCAACACTTTCTCCCAGAAATGACCAGCCGTCGCAGCCAAAAATGCCAAGGAGAGTTTTTACTCCCCTTAATATCTCTCTGTCCACAGCCCTAAATCGACTTGTCGAGAAAGGACTGATAAAGCTTTTTGACCCAATGCCGCCTTCAAACTCTTTACCGCTACGCTATGATGCCACCCTATATTGCTCATATCATCAGAGCCACGAACACCCAACCGATAACTGTCTGAAACTCTGTCGTGACATTCAGGATCTCATTGACAATAAATTCATTCCACCTCCATCTGCACCGAATGTCACAATTGGTTTTTAAATTCTTGTATTTTGCACGATTCAAGTCTCGAGTCAAGTTTGAGCTTTGCAAGTTCTGATCAGTTAGATGTCGAGTTCGATGGCACATCTGTCTGTGCACTCTCTTCTTTTGCTTTCGATTTTGTAATTTTTGCTCTTTTTGATATCAATGAAATAAATGATAGTTTTGATTATTTTGCGTTGGTTCATTTATTTTGTACGTTTTCTAATAATTTTCAATTCAAAGGGGTTATCCCTAAATAATTAAAAGTTTTAATAAAAAAAAGAGAAAAAAAAATGCGTGCCCAACCAATAATTGAAGAAACTTTGTCAATAAATCTGGGTAATAAAATTAATTCACAAATTGTCCGAATTGGTTCTTCTTTATTTTCAGTTAAACGTGAACAATTAATGACTTTATTAAAAAAATTCAAAACTATTTTTGCATGTCATAGGAAGATATGCCCGAAATTGATCTCAATATTATCCAATACTATATCCCTTTGTATTCCGATGCTAAACCGGTCAAATAAAAATTGAGAAGGATACGGCTGGAATGAGCTCTAAATATCAAAGAATAAGTCACAAAGCAGATCAACGCTGAATTTATTTTGGTAATCAAGTATCCAAAGCAGGAGGCCAACAATGTGGTGGTCTTGAAGAAAGATTGATGCATCAGAGTCTGTGTGAATTTTTAGAATCTCAACAAGGCTAGTCTGAAGGACGACTTTTATCGCGCATTCACATCTTGGTAGACAACACAGCGGGGTACGCTCTTTTATCTTTTATGAATGGCTTCTTCAGGTACAATCAGATCTTAATGGACCCAGAAGATAGAGAAAAGATGATATTTATTACATTGTGGGGCACCTACTGTTACTGCGTGACACCATTCGATTTGAAGAATACTGGGACAACCTATCAAAAGGCTACAACTATCTTATTGCATGACATGATACATAAGAAAGTCGAAGTGTATGTAGACGATATGATTGTGAAGTTCTAAGATCGAGACGGCCATATAATAGTGTTGCAGAAATTCTTTGAAATGCTCAAGAAGTATAAAACGCGGCTCAACCCCAGAAGAATGGCAGAAGAATTTGTTGGAAGTGCTTCTCTTATTCAATGAAAGAAGACTACAAACCCTATTTCACATATAAGGATGCCAATGGAGAATAGCTCATGCATTCAACAAGAAAGTCAAGACCCAGGCCTGGAGAGAAGGCGACTTGATTTTTAAGAAAATTAGGGCTCCTGTATTTGATCCAAACTGAAAGTTCAAGCCAAATTAGGGAAAGTCGTGTCTGATCAAGATTATTATGACCGGTAGTGCTGCAATCATCATGGACCTAGATGGGAATCAACTTGGACCAGCTCAAAAAGTACCGCATTGAGAGAAAAATAAAAACTCGCTGGGTTGAAAATCGAAAAGGTGGCTCAGGCAAAAATTAGAGCAGCCCGCACGGTCGAAAATCCAAAAGGATGACCTTGGAAAAAATTAGGGCATTACAAAAGGAGAGTGTCAATACCCGAGTGAAAACCAAGCTTGAACTACGTTATAGTCTGATTCCACTTTTTGGGATACGTAGGCAGCTTCTTTTAAGAAGTTCGACCACCTTCTTTGTTTTAGCTATCTTTGAATCCGAGTAATGATCAATGCAAGTTTATCTTTGAGTTTTGATAATAAAATTGTTTAATTCCAAAAATCAAAAAACTTTAAATAGTTAGGAACCTTTTTCAGATAAACGTGGAATTTTTATTATTTCAGCTGCGATCACAAGGTTTTGGAAATAAAAGGCGGGCACACAAGTACCAAACTCTAAAGAAAAAAAAAGATACAAAATTCTAAAAGCAAAGCAAGGTCTTTAAATCTTTCTTATTCTTCTCCCTCTTCTTTTTTTCTGCTCTCTTTATCGTGAACCAACCACACCTTGTACTCCTCAGGGAACTCAGTGTGGGGTAGCTCCTGCATCTCCATTAGTGAATGAGATGGTCAAGCCTCCTAATACGGCACTAGAAATGGGGTCTGAAGAGAAGATGGATACGACCCCATACGCCGTGAAATATGATCTGACCTCGACCAAACTGCCTGGTGTGGATAATAGAAAGAGGACATCTATAAGTCAATCAGGAAGACATTTAAGGGATCTGCCACTAGGGGCACTACCAAGTGATGTCTCTTCTAGTCAGTGAAGACAGTATTGTCTCCAAGCTATCTCAGTAGTAACATCGTTGTACCCTTTCGAACCCTATTTTTGCAGAAGATTTATCTTTTCTATTAGCCAGATCTGAGAAGAGTGAAAAGAGATAAGAATCGAGAGAAACCAGCAAAAGGAGAGATATGTGGAGATAGTGGAAAAATGAGAGAAGAATAGTAAAATCCAAGAGAAATCAGCAAAAGGAGAGAAGAGCGGTAAAAATCAAAAAAGAAAAAGAAAAAGAGAGATTTGAGTTTTACCTTGGAGAAACAGAGGACTACCGGAAAAAGACGTGATTACACTCGGGTGGATAGAATTAGACCAATCAGGATCTCAGACAAAACTAAGGGCACGAAGTCCTTCCCTGCCCTTATTCGCTCAGTAATGTCCACCAGAATAGTGCTAACTCGGTCGTCATAGGAAACCAAAAGGCATCGAGCAAGCAAGCAGATAGTTGAAGTCATCAAGAAAACCGATATAATAAAATCTATGTGAATCCCCATGGAAGAAGAAAGAAACCTTTTGGCCAACCACAAGGATATATGATGAACAGAAAAGGTATTGACATGAACTCCTAGAGGACGAGATTAAGAATGATGGTGAACTCCTCTACAGTGGGGCATAACTCTTCAAGACCAAAGCAAAAAACATGAGCCCGTGGATCCTAAAAGCCGTGTAGCAACTCTCAGCAATGGTTCGTTGATCCAAACCCTAGTGTGCCAGGAAAACTTCTTCCAAATCCTAGTCATATGCGAGGTGTTATCTAAATTCTAGGTTCGTAAGATGACCCCTACGCACCCTAAGCTCTAGAAAGCCAGGCAAATTCCTCAAGCCCTGGTACGCCAGGAAAATCCCTTAAGACCTAGTACGCTAGATTTCCAAATTCCTAGGTCTTAAACTCGACCTATTAATTCACGGTTATCCTTCCCGATAAATTTAATTTTAAGCCAAAACTTGGCTTTTAATTATTAATTACCATGCACCTTGTCCCGAATTTTTAAATCTTAACTCGACTTACTAATTCAATGTCTGACCCATGGTCCTTCTCAAAGCCCTAAACTGACTTGGTCCTCCTCATAACCGTAAACTGACTTGGTCCTCCTCATGACCCTAAACTGGCAGGTCCTCCTCATGACCACAAACTGACTGGTCTTCCTTATTACCCTAAACTGACTTGGTCATCCTCATGACCCAAAACTGACTAGTCTTACTCATGACCAAAAACTGACTGGTCCTCTTCATGACCCTAAACTGACTGGTCCTCCTCATTACCGTAAACTGACTTATCTTCCTCATGACTCTAAACTGACTTGGTCCTCCTCATAACCATAAAATGACTGGTCCTCCTCATGATGCTAAACTGACTCGGTCCGCCTCATGACCCTAAACAAACTCGCATTATGCATGTCTGCGTCACACTATACCTCTCTACATCATGTTAGCATTTATTCATGTCAGCATCTGCATCATGTTTCTTATCCTTGCATTTTACCCTATGAACTACGCTCTGGTCTGATCCCTAGCAAAAGGGTACGTAGGCAGCTCGATAAAAATTCGAGTACGACCAACATTACATACATGCTTGTGTGTTTGTGGCCTAAGATTGATGGCTCAGTCAAATGGCTGTTGTCTTTGGATCTTTGATATAACTTGCACCACGCATTGCTATGCAAGTTATATCAAAGAGGGGCAACTGTAGACACCCTAATTTGACCCCGCCTAATCTCAAGAGAATTCGATGATGAAAACAGGTGGAATAGTGCCTTAGTACGATTCTCGGGAGATGATCCAAGCTCGGTATTTGAACCTAGTCATCAAAAATCTTCAAAAACAAATGAAATTGTACCAAATCATCGATAACTTGTTGCCCAAGTCATTGTCAGAAGTGGCGACTGCCATGTTCATTGTGGCGGCCGTCAATAGAACCTCTTGAAAATCCTAACAAAAACTGGCGGCCACCAACTACAACATGGCGACCACCAGCTCACATTGTGGCGGCCGCCAATAGAATCTTTTCCAACCCAACAGCCGCCAACTTGCATTGTAGCGGCCGTCAATTCCAAATGGCCTGATGTGTCCCAAAACATGGTAGCACCTCATTGGTTGAAGAATTCTATAAATACAGTACCCCGGCGTACGTTTTTAGGAGGAATTTTGAGTGAGAGAAACTCTGCCGATATACCGAGCGATCCTGACCCCCGACGCCGAAATCCTGCCGAAATACCGAGCCTCTAACGTCTATCCTAAAGCCTTGCTTGGATCACCACCCGAGGATCGGACAATTGGAGCTCATTCCACTAACTTGAGGATTCTTAGCAATACGGGTATTCTCGCTTGGATTCCCGGTCCTTCTAACCCTATTCTCTCTCTTTTGGGATGATCGGGTTACATTTAATCACGATTTATGTATTCCTTTTTACTTACATAGTTAATCTTGTCCTTATTTAGTTGCTTTCATTTAATTTTATCTTTTAATCAATTTCTTAAGTCACACATTCACACTAAGCTCATTGTCGTATATTCATCAAATTAGTGCTAATATAATTGAACGATACGACTAAATAATGTCGATATTGTTGTAATTCAAAATACTTACATAAAATGGTTGTAATAGTCAATATTACACCCATTTAATTCAAATACTCTATTTCTTTTCTTTACTTTTCTTATTATGTTAATTTAGTGTTCTAGCATCAATTTTCTTTTCTTCATTTTAGTTAGTCCAATTTCTTTTACTAAGCACCTCATTTTATTTTCTTTCCTTGTAACTTTAATTAAATACTTTGTTTCATTTTCTTCTTATCTTAATATTCTTTTCCTAACTTTTACTGTCTATTCCCTTTTCATTTCTTTTAATAGTAGTGTAAAATTCATTTATTAGCATTTTTACTCTATTTATTTTCTCTCTTATTAATAGTTTTAATTTTTTTTCAACACACCATTTTCTTTATTTTTCTTTTCTTACAATATTAGTTTAAAACTCATTTACTAACTTTTTTTTATCTTCTATTTTCTTTTCTCTTAACATTAGGGTAATTTCTTTTTATAACATTTTATTTTTATTTTATTATTTGTTCTAGATTTCATTATAATATTCTATTTCCTATTCCCTTTTAGTGTTAGTTTAATTATTCTTTATTTTCTTGTGTTTATTTTTCTTTTAAAACTTTATTTTCTCTTTCTAACTTTATTTTCTTATAACTTTATTTTATCTTTATTTTTCTTTCATTTTCATTAAACCTAAAAATCATAAAAAATCTTTTAAGCTGATTTTCTTTCCTTTTTTTTCTTTTTTTTATTTTTTTTTATTTTTATTTTCTTTATCTCTTTTAAAACACCAAATGTAAATAATTAAGTTTTCTTTTTTTTCAATAGTCTAATAAATATTTTCTAACCCCTTTTTTAGCATAATTTTCCTTTTAACCTTTTCTTTTTCTTTAAATCTCTAAATTCTCTTAATTATAATATTTTCATTTCATTTTCTTTGTTAACAAGTTTTCTTTTAGAATTATTATGCATCTTCTTACATTTAGTTTTTTCTTTAATGTTAGCTTAGTTTATTTTTGTAATATGCATGTTTTGGTTATTTTCTTTAAAATGCATGTTTAGAATAGTTTTGCTTATTTTATTAACAATTCATGTTTAGATAATTTTAGCATTTGCAACTATTTTTTTGTTTTTTTTATAAAAATCATGATAGTTTAGTTAATCTTTGTAAATATTGCATGCGGGTGTGTTCCATGTATCCTTTTAGCTCGAAGTTGCATGCCTCAAGATTTAGAATTTTTCCTTTTGACATTTATTTGTTTTGAAATATTATGTACATATCTTATGTATTTTCTATACTTGATTTTGAATGTTCTCTC
>JAOTRH010157480.1:0-12989 GCA_034768845.1 Heliamphora exappendiculata | reverse complement strand
TAAACTCATCATAAAGGATCTTGAATTCAGCAAAGTAATCGTTGAGAGATCGCCCATGTTGATTGAGTTTGAAGAAGCCATTCAAGACATCAAATAAGTGAGAGACGTTATTGGTGTTCGAGTATAAGAGATCCAGAGAGTCCCATAACTCCTTGACAGTATTGGCGTTGCTTACAAATACTTTGACTTTTCGATCAATGGAATTAAGGAGGTGGAAAAAAATCCTTGTGTTCTCCTGTAACCAGCTATCAAAATTTGCAGACTTAGAATCTGATGGGTCATCCTTTAAGAGCCTCTTCTTCCCTTGGACCCTAAGGGTCATTAAGACCGTCTTTCTCCACATTGAAAAGTTGGTACCATCAAGTTTTTCATCCACAAGTCGTGAGGATGAAGAAATAATCTCTGTAACACTGCTCTGTAAGTCTTTGGAGAGGCTAGATTCACTGGACGGGGTTCCCTCAGTCATTACAATACATCACAAGAATCAATAAATAAGTCATCTGAAGACAACCAAGAGAACAGTAACCGAAGGTCAGTTAAGGCTAGAACAGTAGCCGAACAAGAACAGACAGCTGTCGTCGACCCTTTTAGAAGACAACAACCCCATCGTCGACTCCTTTGGAACAGGCCAGAGGCGTCGTCGACCCTTTCCGAAGACAGCAATCGCATCGTCAAACCTTTTTAAAGGAAGCAGAGGCACCGCCGACCCCTCTAGAACAAACCCTAGGTGTCGCCGACCCCTTTGGACCAAACCCTAGATGCCGTCAGTCCTTTTCGAGCAAACCAGAGAGTGCGTCGAACCCTTACCGACCACGAAAACTCCTCGTCGAACCCTTGCCAACCACCGAAGACTCCAGCCGAACCCTCGCCGACAACCGAAAACTTCAGTCGAACCCTCGCCGACCACCAAAAGCTCCAGCCAAACCCTTGCCGACCACCGAAACCCCAAGGACAAGGCTTGCCGACGCCAGAACAGCAAGGACAAGCCTTGCCGACCACCAAAACCCCACGGACAGGGCTTGTCAACGCCGGAACTACAAAACAGGTTAGGGTTTTGCTTAACCTTACTCTAATACCATGTAAAGAGAGAATAATAGATTATCAGAAGGCTTCATCTCTCAATTAGAAAGGTCCACTATATATAATAATTACAAAGGTAGAGCAAAACCCTAATGGGCCCCTTATAGCTAACGGGCCTATCTACAAGTATTATATACATACATCTCATAATATCACTTACAAAGAATACGGATAAGAAGCTGTGCAAAACTAACAATGTATAGCGCTTGGAGAAAAATCTCAAGGAACCACACCACTCTTGACTAATAGGCTGGCCTCCTAAATGACGGTTCTATGAACCCAAGCAAAAGGAATACGGATATCTCAATTTCAGAAAGGTTTAAAATCTCCATAATTAAAAAAATGACAGCCCGGTGCACGAAACTCCCACGATGCGGGGTCTGAGAAAATGGACGGACCACAAAGGGTCAATAGTACGTAACCTTACTTTGTATTTGCAAGAAGCTATTTAAAATCTCTCTAATTGACTTCCTTAAAATCTTTTTCCATGTTCATGTGTGCAGGGCTATACAGATGTTTGTTTAAGATGTTGCATTCAATAATTTTAAAATAATCGAAACATGTACAGCTGAACTGTTTTTTTCAAAAGGATTCAAACATCATGGCTCCTACAAAATAATGCCTTGAAGGATTTAAGCTAAATAAAAATGGGATGAGATGAGATGAAAGCAAAACATGACATACTGCAGCTTGTGCTATTTCCAAAGTAATGCACTGCAGTAGCAATACACTAAAATGGGGCAATTTCTCCAATGCCAAGTGTATGTGGGTGAAATAATGTGGTCTGAGGTTTTTGCAAGCGTATATTGCCTATAAGAATTTGTAAAGAAACTGATTATGAAGAACTTTATATTTGCACCCTATGAAGCACGGACACAAACACGGATGCATGGATTTTTTTTTTAAGAAAATCAGGACACAGACACGGTGGGAATATGACAAAAAAAATTATATATTTACCCTGTGTTAAAGGTTTGCACAACGATTGGTCTATTAACTATTTAGGAGTTTATTTCATTTTCTAATTTCAATTCAAATAATTATTATTAGACCCCAAAATTTTTTAAAATAATTTCATTAGAGCCTATAGTTATGTCCATTCCGTGTCTATTATTGAGCTCACATGTCTGAGGTTGTGTCCTGCATAAAAAATAATATATAATTAGGACACATCACGTGGTGTGTCCTATACATGTCTCGGCGTGTTCAAGCTATGTTGGTGTCCAAAACGGCAACGGCACCTATTTTGGCGTATCCATACTTCTTAGTTTCCATCCATAGAAGAGCTCAAACTAAATGTAACTTCAACCGAGCCTATATTCTTGCATGGAGTGAATTAACTAACTAGACTTGCAACACTCTAGTACATCCAATGTAACACCCTAAACTTCAAATAATTAATTTATAAGATAATGATTATAGTTTTGGTATAAAATAAATAAATTATATTGAAAATTATAGATAAACTTAAAGCTTTGAAAGACTTAAAAAAATCTAATTAAGATAATTGAATGGCGGAGATAGTTGAGAGATTTTAGGAGAAAGGAGTTATAAAATTGAAAAGAAAAATGATACGGATAAACATACAAAGGTTTAGAGATAAAATAGGACACTTGAATTAGAGTTCCAAATAATTATTTTTTTTAAAAAATAATTATAAATATATATAAATTAAAAATAAATTAATATTATTTGTTATATTATTACACATATGTGTATATATATATATGTGTGTGTGTGTGTGTGTGTGTAAACTAAATTAAAATTTGAATGTTAATATTTTGAATTTATTTTGATAAGATAACCAAATGATGGGGCAATAGAGTTTGAGGGGATAATTTTTAGGAGATGATGAGGTAGTGGGATTGAAATGCAGTTTAGATAAACTTGAGTTGGTTTAGTGATAGTATTTCTACATAAAGAAGTAGTAGTATTTCTCGCTGAATATTAAAGGCCTCGTAAAACAGTGCAACTGAGTAGAATTCTGCAATTGCTTTATTTTTTTCCCCAACGATGCATCACTCTGGTTTGCTCTTCTTATTCCTTATTTCTTATCTTCTTTTTTTTCTATTTCATTTTCTTTGAAATAATAGAGTATTTGAGTAGGTTGCTTTGTTTTTTTTCTCTCATTCTAGGTGTTACTGGTTCCACCAATAGAGAGAAAGAACTGGTAGGAAAAGTTAGTTGATACAAGAGGTCATATTAGATATGTATGTTTGTATATGCTATATGGGTAGATGATAACATTAATATTAAAAAATATATGTGAGGAGGCAAAAAGACCTTAGCCGCAAGCTTGTGAGCTGCGTTGTTAGGCTCTTTATATAAGATATTGGACCAATGGTCTGATAAATCCCCCATCGATCAATTCCATGAGCTGCTTCCTCAGTTCTTGCAACTCTAGGATTGTCATTCTATAAGGAGCATGCGCTGGTGGTTTGGCACCCAACACCAGCTCAATCGCATGATCAATGTCCCTCCTGGGCGAGAGATGCTTTGGAAGCTCAGTAGGCATCACCACGTCTTTGAACTCTTTCAAAACCTTCTAAATAAGCTTTGGAGCTAGCCCTGTCTCTAAGAACTCCTCCATAGATAAAGCAGCTAACCATGTAAGTTCATGCCTTTTGATTCACTTTTTCACTTGCATGGCTGAAAGAAAATTTTCAGTGTTGTTGGTGGACATAATAGGGATGAGGCAGAGTTTTTGCCCCATCGTGCACATAGTATTGTTGTACGGCATTACAATCATTGATGTCTCCCTCAAAAACTCCAATTCAGGGATAGCTTGGAAGTCATCCATCGACACCGCCATAAAGTTGAGTCGTCCTTCCCACGAACACACTCTGACATGGACTGACTTAGCAACACCATATATCAGTTAAGCTGCCAAATTCACCGCTCTAATCCGGCTAGAATCCTTCTCTGAGGATAAGCCCAATCGTTCCACCTCTATGCCTAACACAAAATTGTGAGTAGCTCCCGTGTCGATGAGAGCACGAATCGGTTTGCCGTTAACCCGCAAATCAACAAACATTAGGCCTTTGTTGGAGATTTTTCCTCAGTAGGCTTGTTGGAGTTATCTTCAACTTGCTTTGTTTTAGCATTAGCACACCTGCCTTTCTTGGTTTTTGAGCTTGACGCTTGTTTCTTCACTGCATTCATCATGTGAAAGGCTCCCACTCTAGAGCCAGCTTTGGATCCCGACTTGAAATTCTGCCTAGATTGAGTGTCTTCTTCCTCAGTGTCACTGCCACTACTTTCACCACCTGGCACATACTCGTCAGCTAGGCGAGATTACAGGGCATTCAAGGCCTTCTTGTGTGGGCATTCAGCCACCCTATGCGGTCGACTGCATAGGAAACAAGAAAGGATTCCCTTCGATTTGGAGTCTTAGTTATAGTCTTTCCCCTTATACCGGTTGTTGTTCTTAATACCACTACTTGAGGCCTAATTGCCGGCTCTCCCACTCTTGGGTTTGCTGTGTCCCTGTGGCTTACTTGCTCCCCCACTTTTGTTAGAAAATTCATTGTCTCTGTGCTTTGAGGACTCACTAACATAAACGTTCTGCAACTATCTGAGCGCTATCCAAATCTTAAACCCGTAACCTGTTGAGTTCAAGTCGTGACTAGGGCTTCAAGCCTTCTATGAAAAAGAACTTGTCTTTCTCTAACATGTTCCTGATATCCAACATAAGGGTAGAAAACTATTTGACATACTCCCTGACAGAACCTGTGTGCTTCAAATCACGTAATGTCTGTCGGGCATTGTATTCCACATTTTCGGAGAAGAACTGTGTCTTGAGCTCTTGCTTTAGTTGCTCCCAACTATCATTAGTACAAAAGCCCCGTTGGATTTCATCATATTTGGTTCGCCACCATAGCTTAGTGTCACCCATCAAATACATAGTGGCCATCAACACCTTCTAGTTATCTTCAAACTTCAGTGCCCGAAAATATTGCTCCGTATCAAAAAGAAAATTTTTCAGCTCCTTGGCTTTCCGAGCACCACCATAAGTACATAGTTCAGGGACGCGCACGCGAGTGCCTCTAACATGGTCACCATTGCTGGTCTTGGACCAAAACCTTCTCCATCGCCAGTTCCACCGACTGCGACAAAGCGTGTGAACGCATTGGCACGGTTGTTGTTGATGTCTTCCATATCACGCCAAAGAGTAGTCAGCTCTGCTCTAAGGCCATCGACATCTTTAGTTTGAGTAGTAGTGCCAGAAGCATAACCTTTTTGTTCGAGAGCCCGTAGGCGTTCTTCTAGTCGAAGGGAAATCCCAACAAATCCCTCGACCTGGTCTTCCAATGCATCGATTGGTTGTGCCCGGTTTCAAGACACTGTCGTTTGTTTCAAGGCACTGCCGTTTGTTTGAATCCCCACGAGTCTCGACGTGGCTCAGATACCAATTGTCACGGGGTGAGGCTCGAGGCACGGCTGTACTTGGTCCACACCAAGTGTGGCGCTTGCTGGGTCACGTTGGGCAAGCCCGCCAAGCTCAATCGACCTTAGAACGAAGGTTAATAGAAACGGAAAGTAGTATAAATGCAACGAAAATTGAAATTGCAAGCAACAATCATAACGACATTCGAATGCGTACACAAGCTTTATATTAATCAACGAGCGAGAATTACAATGCTAGGACGTTGCACAAAAGATCAAGGGTGTAAGGCCTAAACGCAAGCATTTCCTGCCGCTACCTTCTCCACCATTGCCGCCTGCCCCTCCGCAGCCTTCATTTATGTCCTCCTCGCGTGCAAACAGTTGACGGATAGCATTTTGGTGGCGACCAAAGGGTCAACTGAGATGGGTCGACGGCGAAGGGTGGCCAAAAATGCAGGAGTGGTCGCCAATGAAGGCAGGAATGCAGAGTACCTAATTAATACATATATCAGTTGACACTATGCACTGCATTATCCCTGATCCTACAGCACAAACTCAACTTATACATGTATCAGTTTACTCTATGCATTGCATAGACCATGATCCTGCAACACAAGCTCAACTGATACATGTATCAGCTGGTACATTGAAGTGTATTTTGATGGTTCTGCATCTCAAACTTAACTGATACGTGTATCAGTTGGCACTATACACTAGGTATGTTTGTTTTCCCCCGAACCCCTCTAGATCGTCGTTCCCCATTCGCCGTCCACCCAACACCCTCTGGTTGCTCACCAAAACCCTCATTGCAGACCCTTTCTCACCATTACACCTCACCAGTAATAGAAACCCTCGCCGTCGACAAACCCTTTTGTTGTTCGTCATCCCCCACATACGAACCCCTTTGTTGTTCGCCGTCGGCAAATCCCTAACCCATCTTGCCATCGACAAGCCCCTAACCCATCTCGCCGTCGACGAACCCCTTTGATGTTCGCCGTCGACAACCGAAACACATACTGGTCTTTCACTTCCATCTTCACAGGAAGATTTCGGTAATCACGGAATCACGAAAATCACTAGAATTTCGGGAAGATTTCGACAAGTTCAAAAACATGGTACCCTGTGGATGGGGGTATTTTAGTCATATTTTGGAAAGTTCAATTGCCTCGAGACTAATCCCATTAAAAAAGACTAAAACTAGCTTTACTACCAAAAAGAGGACCAAACTCAAGATTTTCCTTAAATATATGACAAATTCCTCGGTAGATGATTTGTGTAATTTATGGACCAAACCCCTTAAAGATTTGGCAAGTTCAAACTTAAGAGTTACATTTATGATCTAGAGCAAACTGAATAGTATGGTTGTAACTTTCAACATGAACCAGACCAAACAGAAAAGTATACTTATAACATTAAACTATTCATGTACACCTAACAAGAAGTCTATTAACGAATTCCTCTGTAACATGTAGGTATAATTTATAGGCTTAAATCATTAAATATTTAACAAGTTCAAACTTGGATTCGTAGTATGATCCAATTCCCGCCTAGATGTTCTTAACAATAAGTGTTATGATCGAAACAGATGAATCTTCACGACATAGCTCAAAATATTTAAACCCAAGTTACTACTAATAACCCATATGATTAATTATATATCAGACATACTTCTCATCTCCAACTTAATATGAGATGGAAAATCACAATATTCCCCACTTAAAGATGCAACATCATGTTATGTCGCCAAAATTCTTCCCTTAGTTGGTGATGTGAAATGGCAATTCATAAGCGACTCATAAGCAGACACAAAGCAACTCATAAGCGAGCACTAGGTATATTACCTCTGAAGCCTCTACTCCTCTAATACACTGCCACAGAATTCTTCATGGGACCAGGTTGGCTCAGCTACTATTTAAACCACTCAAATAGACTACTAACCGAGTAACTTAAATAACTAGTCAACATGTTCAAAATACATAAGTTACTAGTAATAACTTACATGTTTCATTACATATTACACTTATATCTCAGTGGAATGAAATATCTCAACATCAATGCAAGGTCCAATCGCGCTGCCCAAGTTATTCCCTTGGCTCGTGACTCACCAAATCACCAATTCGAGCACGCCTCATTGTTATGCTTAACACATGCAGCTCATAACTATCATAAACGAACACAGAACAACTCATAAGTAAGCACAAGGTATACTACCCGTGACCTCTATCCCTTTTTGGCACCTCTAATACTCTAACCACACCGCCACAAAACACTACACGAGACCATAGTTGGTTTTAATACCATTTTTTTATGACTCAAGTAAACTACTAGTCTCATAACCTAAATGAGTAGCGTAACAACATGGCTGAAAATGCTTAAACCCAAGTTAGAAGTAGTAGTCCACATGTTTATTATATATCCATTCTCATCTCTCACTACTATAGGATAGGATATCACAATGAGCTTATCATAAGCTTTATATGATCTATTTGATCTTTATCAGGTGCCAAAGAATTCCACCTAGAGGTTTCATCAAATGAACTAAGCGTTACAAATGTCATGACATTCCAGGATTTTCAAATTCATTAATATATATTAAATAGTTATTTACCAGCAACGACCTTGTGTCTCAGCTGAGAGAAAAAACATGATTAAAAAAAATGAAGTGGAATGTCTAGATTGAGGTAAACCAAAACTAGACAGAACTATAATGACAAGTGCCAGTAGCCTAGTTTAACATTTTTTAAGTTTCTGGTTTCAGCTTGAAGAACTTTGTGAGAACCTCTGCTCAGCAAGAAGTAACCCACCCCCAGTGAGAACTTGAATAAGAAACATGGATTGATTCCATTTTGTATAGGAAATGGCGAGGTCCATTTCAAAAGATAATAGCTGCACACTAAAAATGAACAACCAGGATTTTTCCATGTCACTAACATTTAAATGTAAGTGTGGTTTCCAGCCATGTGGCAAAAACATAGCCATTCGTTTTTCAGTACTGCAGATGCAATTGTTTGAAATAGACATCTCCGCTTCCTGTATAATTGGAGAGAATCCAAGTCCCTCAAATATTATCAGCGTTTAGGTAACAAACCAGAAAATAAAAAAATTTTGAAGCCCCAGTTGATGTATGACTTAACCTGCTTTACATCATTCTCCATGAATGTATTACTGCCTTGATGCCAATTAAAGTTAATGCTTAAGGTGAAAGGAAAGGAATTAATGCGTGACATGCCTAGTAGTGTTTTTATGCACTCAATCCAAGGAGTTTCTTGTTCTTCACTCATACTTTCCATTTCAGTTTTGATGTTCTTTTTCCTTCCATTTTCTTACTAAAGTCCTAATTAACTTTTTCCTGATTTTATTCTATCCTCGCTCTTTTGTTCCCTATTTCCATTTGGTAGGAAGGTCATATGCATGTCCTTTGACTGCATACCCTGTTTCAATTGTTTTGACAAACATAGATCTTCCTCAGGAAAATCATACCCTCGTAAATTCAAAACTGCAATATGTCCCCAATTGTGCAGGACTTGAACCCACAAAAACATATGAAAGTATGTATATATTGTGCTAGGGTTCTGAGGTTTATGTAAAACGCAATCTTGCTTTTAAGATACCCATGCGAGATAATTCTTTTTTAGGTACTGTTCCACCAAATTATTTTTATCATTTGCCATCATGGAAACATACACTTCAAAATTAAAGGTGCTACAGCTATATTCCAGATATGAAGTGCGTTCTCTCACATGAGCTTCTTGCATGGGATCTACTGATCTACATGAGTCTTTTTCCCGCTCAGAACTCATATTCATCATCCATCCTTGTAAATACGAACAATCAGACAGATTGCCATGATCTATTAACAGTATTAGCACAGAAAATTGTGACTGTCAGATTACACAAACAAGAGCAACCATCAACCAGAAACTAAATCAAGAGGGCATGATAAATTTGTAATGCAATAATTTTCAAAGCTCAAGTGAGAGGTAGATCCCTGAATTTGAGCTTTATATTACAAATGTTATCAGGCCAGTGTGCTAACTTATGGACAACCACACACTATAAAGTAGCTAAAAGATTTGCCGAGAAACATAAGAACACTCAACAGTTGTGTCTACTTTAATGATGAATTGACAAATTTCCAAATAATAAGGGTAAACAATTGTTTCCTTAGAGATGGTCCAGTTCTTGCCTTTGGTTGATAATGCAAGGAAAGGAAAAGGGGAGAAGTAAAACAGTAGTCAAAGAAAATCCAAGAACAACATGCATGTATCCTTGAAAAGCATTCATGTCTTGTTGCCAACACACCGAGCTTGTAATTGATGAGGATCACAAAAGGGAATTCTGCACCTATTTTCGACACAAGAAATTCTAGAGAAGATTTTGAGATTTTTATATTATTTTGCTGGGATTCTCTACACCAGTAATATTAGGTAACAACAATAGATAATCTCTCTCTCGGTTGTACACCAGTAATTGATGTAGCACGCGGTGGAGATGAGAATAGTGAATAAGTAACACACAACGGTCGAAACCCTAAATCAAGGCCATAGCCTTAAAACTCAATTTTTTTTATTAATTCAACTCCCTCAATACATAAAATAAGCGTCTTATTTATAGGCTTCAAAATCCTAATCAAAAAAGAAAATTAAGATCCCAAAGAATTAAAATAAAAATCTCAATAATATAATCTAGAATCCTAAAGAAAAGGAAATAAACTAAAACCTTATTTAAAAGATATCTAAAATCTTAAACTAAATAAAATCCTACCAACAACAATTATTAGACCAAAAAGGTTTATTGGCTCGCGTCGAGTCATTGGGCTTAGCTTGACACTTTCAAATAGGATAATGTCTCTCAAGCCAATCAACGGTTACCCCATCATTTCTCATTCGCTGAAAAGAACTCCACGCCGTCGAGTTAGGAGGACAACCAAGGATGCCAGAAGAGGGAGAAATGCGACGAACCAACAAAAAGTTCTTCCTCAACTTGACAGGACGTGAATCAGTGGCACAAGTAAGCGTGTATCTTGTCTTGCCATCAACGAAGGAATAGGTGTTAGCATGCCCAACATGCTCGACATCACGGTCCCATATCTATGTACAACCTAAAAGAATGTGGCAAAACTTAAGAGGAAGCACATCACACAGCACAATCTCTTTGAGCTTTTCAAGAATAAATGTCACAGGACACTGCTTGTCAACTTTGAGCTTGGTGTTGGTGATCTAGGCCACATGATAAGGTGCGAGATAAGACTCGACCAGTCGACCTTTAAACCCAATTTCTTCGCAGCTTCTTCAGATACAGCATTGGTACAACTCCCATTGTCAATCACCATAGAACAAACACGATCATTGCACTTTATTCTAGTAGTAAAAATCTGGCCACGCTGCAAAGCTTCAGTGTGTTTTTTGTCCTTCTGCGTCGCAAGGAGAAGACGAATAATACCCAGAGTATCAGCTTGTATTTCCTCATCAAATGAGTAATTGACAGGATCAAGGGGTTCAACAATCTGATGATTGAGCTTTGCATTCACAAGCTCCTTTGCCGTCACAAAGTCTTCAGTCTTCAGTATAGCAACAGGCTTAGCAGCCCTATTAAGTCTATGAGAAGGGCACTCTCTGGCATGATGTCCAAATCCTTGACAGTAAAAGTATTTAGGCACGGTATTACCTCCAAATGTAGGCGGGGAGAAAGTGAAAGCAGCACGAGGAGGACGCTCAGAGAACTTGGTACGAATGGACTCCACAAAAATCCTCTCACTCCATGTAAGGGGTTCAGTTGGTGCACGCATTAAAGCTTTTTTCTTGACTTCGTCTTCAATCTGAAGGGCTACTTAGACTGCATCTGCCATGAGGTATAGTCTGCTAGCAGCTAAACCGCAAGAGATTTGGGGATTCAAGCCCTGGCAATATATAGAGATCATGGCATCTTTATTCCACGGGAACTCAGACCTAGTCGTTAAGCTGTAAAACAGTCTGGTGTACTCTTCAACTGACTTGCTACCCTGTATCAACTGAGTAAATTGCAAATGAGTCCGCTGCTTGAATCTTAGAGGCACAAAATAACGGGTAAGCGAGCTAGCCGTAAATTGCAAATGAGTCCGCTGCTTGAATCTCAGACCTAGCCGTACCCTAATGGGTAGGCGAGCTTTTATTTATAATCAATTTAGATAACACTATTACAATCATACACCTACACACGCCGAATAATAATAACATAATAGTAATATAATAATAATAAGCTACTAACACCCCCCTCAAACTGGAGCATATATATCTACCAAGCCCAGCTTGTTACATAAATAGGAGACATGCGGACCCAGTAAAGATTTAGTAAAAATATCAGCCACCTGTTCCCCTATAGGGATTGACCCAAATGTAACAACACCTTTTTGATATTCATCACGGATAAAGTGGCAGTTAACCTCAATGTCCTTCGTTCGCTCATGAAAAACTAGATTTGTGAAAATATAAATAGCGGAGGTATTATCAACCCAAAGTCTAGCTGAGCCTTTAAGTGGAAAGTGTAGCTCTGTCAAAATCTGCTGAAGCCACATAATCTCAGCAGTTGCTAATGCCATAGCTCGGTACTCGGCCTCAGCACTAGACCGGAATACCACAGTCTCCTTCTTACTCTTCCAAGAAATCAAATTCCCACCAACAAATACAGAGTAAGCAGATGTAGATCTTCTATCAAACATACATCCAGCCCAATCAGCATCAGAGTACCCTTCCATTCTCATATGACCATGATCAGAGAACTGGATTCTCTTACCTGAATTTTTGTGTAAGTACCGAAAAATACGTAACACTGGTTGCCAATGGGGAACACGGGGATCAGACAAAAACTGACTCACTACACTCACTGGATAAGCAATATCTGGACAAGTCCTGGTCGTAAGATAATGAAGCTGTCCTACTGTACGTCGATATTGTTCAGGATTCGGAAGAACCGCTCTTTCTTTCGGCTCTAGCTTGACACTAGACTCCATAGGTGAGTCCACTCCTTTAGCATTCATATATCCTGCTCGTTCCAGAATATCAAGAACATACTTTCGCTGAGAAATGAACACACTTTTAGCATTCCTGGTTACTTCAATACGCAGGAAGTATTGAAATTCACCAAGATCTTTGGTCTGAAACTTAGTGCCCAGAAATGATTTAAGCGCAACAATCCCTCCACTATCACTACCGGTAATAACAATGTCATCCACATAGACAACAGGTAATATGCAACCCGCAAAGGTATGTCGAAAGAATACAGTATGATTCTTTGCTGACTGCCGAAGACCAAATTCCGGGACAACTGAGCTGAAATGGCCAAACCAGGCCCTGGGAGACTGCTTCAAACCATATAATGAACGTCGTAGCCGACAGACATGGTTAAACCGCCTCTGAGCAACAAAGCCAAGTGGTTGCTCCATATAAACTTCTTCCTCCAAATCACCATGCAGAAATGCATTTTTCACGTCGAGCTGATACAACGGCCACTGATGGGAAGCAGCCAAAGACAAGAAGAGACGAACT
>JAOTRH010157469.1:0-12989 GCA_034768845.1 Heliamphora exappendiculata | reverse complement strand
TAGTATATAAAGGATGATCTCTACAACTACGATAAGATTTGCGTAAAGCAATAGGAAGGTCACTTACATGATCAGAGATTGGATCCGGCTGAGGAGATACTGACTCGAATAGAGGAGAGGTAGTGGAGCTTAGTGACACTGAGGAGTCAAAGGATGATGTGAGAACAGGTGCCTCGGAAACAGAAGGCAGAGACTCCTCGGGAATATCAACCGAAGGACTAGGTACAGGAGATTATACCACTGGTAAATCAGGGGAGGACTGATACAGCAAAATCTAATCTAGACTATCATCAACATAAGTGGAAGGTGAAGTAGCTGACCCATAGAATGAAGTAAATTCAACAAACACCACATCTCGAGAAACAATAAAGTGTCGCAAGTCATGACTATAACATCGATATCCTTTCTGAGTTTTAGGATATCCCATGAAGGCAGACTTTAGTGCCCGAGCATCCAACTTTGTCACATTTAGCCCGGTATCTCTCACATAGCAAACACACCCAAAGATCTTGAGTGGTAAAGAAAAAAGAATCTGCTGAGGTAATAAAACAGACAAGGGAGTAGCACCATGTAGGATATAAGAAGGCAAACGATTAATAAGATAACATGCGGTCATCACAGCTTCACCACAGAAAACTTTGGGGGCCCGCATCTGAAACATCAAGGCACGTGCAGTTTCTAAGATATATCTATTCTTTCTCTAAGCTACCCCATTCTGCTGGGGTGTGTCAGGTCATGATGTCTGGTGAATAATCTCATGTGTACGCAGGTAGGAACTCAACAAGCTACCAACATACCCACCTCCATTATCACTACGGAGGATTTTCATAGTTGTACCAAATTGAGTGTGAACTTCAATACAAAAGGCAGTAAACACAGTAGGTAATTCAGACCGCTTTTTCATAAGATAAAGATAAATAATGCGAGAATAGTCATCAACAAAAGTCACAAAATACCGAAAACCAAATAATGATGTGACAGGACACGGACCCCAAATATCGGAGTGAACTAAGGAGAAATGACTCATGGTTCTATTATTCTGTTTCGACACATACGGCACACGCAAGTGCTTAGCAAATCTACACGACTCACATTCCAATTGTGTGACTTGACTTAAACTGGGACATAGTTTCTTTAAACTTGGCAAGGAGAGATGACCTAGCCGACAATGTATATCCAATATCTGAGATGATCGCCCAGAGCATGCAACATCCAATGTCTCATCCAGCACATATAGGCCACCTACCACTCATCCTCTACTGATAGTATTCCTCGAAACTAGATCCTGAAAAACACAATGATCAGGAAAAAAAGTGACTGAGCAGTTCAGATCCCTGGTAATATGGTTCACAGATAATAAGACTCTAGTACTCCTTAGGCTCTCCTCGAGTGCTCCTTAGGCTCCTTAGGCTCTCCTCGAGTGCCTAACAGTATCAGTTCACCTAGTACTCCTTAGGCTCTCCTCGAGTGCCTTGCGCCTTTGTCTCTGAGGGTGACTCAGGCTATAAGACTCTAGGCTTTGTTCGGTTTCTTCTAGTTCAAGACTTTCTATTTTCCTTATGCGAGGTTCCCTTTGGGTCTCCTGCCTCTGGATCATTCGCCTGAGCTCGTCAATTTTCCTATCACGTTGTTCCATTCTTTCCTCAAGGTTGTTGATGATCCTATCCCGCCTGGCCAACCTTTCTTCTAATCTTCCTCTTTCTCTTGAAGATGGAGAGGAAGGGCGCTCTCCTCTAGAGCTGGTGGTAGAATAACGTAACCGCCTCCCATTATGTGAGGCGTCATCCCTAAGTCTTTAAATCTCCGACGAGATCCTGGGGACCCTTGGCTGCTCTAGGATAATTGGTATGGATCTTTGAGGGATGCCTCCTTACCCTCCTGCATGGCTTCTAGTAAATCCAGTTGGAGTCTGGCTCATGGTTCTATTGGTTCGAGATCGTCGTTTCCTACAGACGGCGCTAAATTGTGCGCGTTATAAATTAGATGGCACAACCAGAACCAATTGAATTAGTTCAAATACAATGATCCCGAACAGAATCACGAACAGAACTCCCAGTTGCCGAACTCACTGCAGGCTACTGGTGTTGTTGCCGAACTCCTTCAAGTTAGATTTCTCTCTATGAGGTTTCTAATCAAAAACTAGGTTAAAATTGCGTACCTGTGGGTATAGAATGCTTGCCTTTATATAGGGGTTGAAACCAGGGAGGTTAAGTCCTCTTAGGACTCTGCTTCTTATCCTTTTAGAAGTTTTACCTTACCTTGAAGCAATTATTATTACTTCAATATGCTAGATTCTACATTCCCGAACAGATTGTGCCAAGAATGGAATCCCTTTGAGTTATCCTTCTTCTTAGGGCCGATGTGGGCTTATGTACCACGGGCCGCCCCTTTTTGAGGTGGCCCGAACTTGTTATAAGCCAAACAATTAGTGGGCCGGCTTCTTAGTTGCAACTTTGATCATGTTTGCTTTGGGTTGGGCTTCAGGCCCATAAACTTGTCCTCCCACACACACACACACACGTATGGACATTGGAAGGTGCCATTTTAATCTAGATATATTTCCAATGGAAGACAACCCAAGGGGTGCCATTCAATATCTTATAATATGACTAAATTCTAACTTTACTCAATCTTGAAGTAGGCTATGAACTAATCATCCTCTACGTCCGAACACAAATCACCTCTCAAGAGTGGCGAACACCACCACATCCAACTTTCCATTTTGAACTGGCCCATGGATAGGTATCCCAAAGCAACATTGCACTTTCAATGTTCATAGACGAAATAGCCTGCCACTAAAGCATTCCTATTCAAGGGAAAAGCATGTAAATTAGAGAAACCTAATCACAAAGGAAGCTTCTAGCACCGAATTTTATTTCCAAATCTCAACAATCCTATTATCTTCCGCTAACAATTAGGCATGTCTCATAAACTCATCTCAACCTTCTGATAGGATTCATATCCCTCATAGTCCAGTCACCCACGAGGTCCCCATATTTAGTCACACCATCAATATCTCCAACAATTATTCCATTCATAAGCACTTAACCGAAAATGCACCCACCCTCATCGTCCTTGCATGCACTGGTTGCCATGGTTTTGAAATTTGGGAATCCGAGTCCATCAAAATGATGCTTGAACTCCGGTAAAATCTAGTAAACAAAACCTCATCACAATTTTCCCAATGGTTTAGCCACTGGAATTGTATGGGAAAGACGGACACAAGTAGGCAGGAAGGCTAGAAAAGAGATTGTTTATTAAGGTTAGTGTGCCTCCTTTGGACAATGAGTCCACCGGTAAAAGCAAGGAGAACCCATTCTACAAATCAGATTAAAAGCGAGTTTCACATCCTCCACAACTGGAATGTACTCAATCCTTACTAGATTTACTCTGAAATCCTAACCGCCCAATCAATACCAACTGTCCCTCTCCAAATAAAAAATGGAAGGGAAAAGTAAATAAAAATAAAAATCAAACCGCACTATCCTTCAAAGTCAACATTCCATTAGCTAGCAACAATGCCACTGTTGGAATACAAGAGTCCATTTATTTCCTCCATCTTTTTGAAAAAACGCTCATCCTTGTAGCAAATTGCTACCATTACTACCAACAGTACAAGACCTTCTCTGGGAACTTCACCACTACAAATCTACAATTATCCGACCATTGCCTGATAATGTTATTGTTAATTGCAAATACATTATGTTTGCCTCTCCCATCACCACCACCACATAAGCACAAACAATAGCAAAGTAGAAGGACAAGAAGAAAACATTCCCAACAGATTTCTTATTTACGAAGAGGATGCCATATCTACAGGCATCAATTTGTCTCATCAATTTTATAAGTAGTCAATCATTCTCCCAATTATAGAAACTAACATACTGAATTAATCATAGAAACAACAAACTCTTTTCATATGGAAGACCTTTCTATTAAATTAATAGAAAAAATAGGAAATACCATGAATCCTTGAAAATAGAGCCATGGATACAGAATACAAAATTGTCATCATTTTTTTTAATGATTTAAGCTATTAAAAGAGATGGATATAACATATCAGGTTATGGCCACAGCCATGCATTGAAGATGAAAGCAAATAGAACTGCTTTTTGTTATCAAGAATAAATACATACCAACATTGCCAAAGACATCTTGTATCTCCCAATTCAAAAGGACGACAATATCAACAAGTTTCTCCATGACCTGCATTCCACAATATTGAATTACTCTTCTAAAAATAAAATCAACTTCAATCTAATTTTTTCCCCAAATAGTTATTGTTTGTGCCTGAGCAAGAGTAGAAGTTCAAGAGTAAAATGGACAAGCAGTATTAACAATATCTACCGTTGGGAACAAGAGTTAGTACCAGAAATAGAAGAACAAAGAACCATCATGGAAAATGTATAACATATCAGTAGTTTGTGCAGAAACACATTCACATGACAATATCTCACGTACTATCTTTATCCCAGCTGCTTGTTCCTTGTCATTTGAATTCTCCCAAACAGTTACCAGTTCGCAAAGACTGACAAGTTATATCATTATCACTTCCAAAATAAACTAGGTAACTGTGAATGCATTAAATAGTGTGATTACAGGCAAAGTTCCAGAAATCAATACTTTTGTTGCTTAGATGCAAATCCATTTAATACTAGTCCCCTTAAGAGTTAAGAAGATGTGTTTCCTAAAATGGACTAACAAATAGGGAATGGGGAGTATGTTATTAGTTCCAAGAGCTACCTCTTCCAAACTCCTAGACCAGAGTGACTTTTTCTTCAAATTTTTTACTAGCTTCCTTTGGCTTTTTAAATCTGCCCTAACGATTGCAAGGTTGTCACCTGAGGATAAAGCAAGATATAGAACACCATTAGTTTAATAACAATTGTACTCTTGAAGATCTTAAACTTTACATGAGAACTAAAACAACCAACCAAATGCATAATTAATCGATGATATTGTCATGAGTTCTACAGAAGTATCAACAAATTCATCGAGATTTATCACAAGATTAATATGAACATGATCCCAATAAAGAATAGAGTGAAACTTCAAAACTCAACAATAAGAGAACAATTATACCTGCAACCAGATCCAGTTTCTTTTCTACAATCAGCAGTCTGATTAAATTTCTTGGGTTTCTATTTTGTTGTGGCCTAGTTTCCTTCCAAAACCATGTGAGTTTTGATTAAGTCATGTTTAGTATTGTTTTCCTTTTTTTCTCTTTTTATTTTACGGATAATATTTCTGAATAACAACCCACTTTTCATAAACAGTAAAATTACATACACAGAAATAGGCATAGAAGAGTACACAGAAGGAGAAATGTGTATTCCAGATTCAAACCAAGTTTGGTGGTACCACAACTAAAGTGAATCTGGCTACACATGATTTTTCAGTGTGCTTTTCTATGAATTGTTTCTGTGGGCATTGCAGCGCTGTCTTAAAAAACACCAAAAATATGCTTTCAAATTTACGAAAAACTGTTTTCTCACCAAAATGAGAGTGGTATGATATGTTTTCAAACTTTTTATTCTTTTTGTTTCCGAAAATATTAAAAACGAAAACAATTCCAAATAGGACCTTTTTTCATAATTTTCTGCAAATACTGTTGAAAGGGTTGGAGACTAGGGAACAGATAGTTCTAATAGAAACTGAGAAACGTGAAAAAAAACAACGACCGGCCAATAGGGCAAGGTAATCCACAGGGATATAAGAGGAATTTGATGACGATAGGGCCAGTGCCTATCAATCTTGACCAACTGCTACTAAATGTCAATCTTGACCAACTACTACTATGCATGTTTTAAAAAGTTAAAATAACACTTATCCACGACAAAAACATGCATAATGATTAATGATGTGTTCAGGCATGTTTTAGTTGTTTGATACGAAGGAGGAAAAAGATCATATAAAATCAATCGTGTCAAAAATAGATTGAGTAGCACTCTAAGTTAAGCCAACTATACCAGTTGCTCAAAAAGACATCCTTCAATCTATATAACGGGGACTTAACCCCGTCAAATGATTTTCTGTTATGGTCCCACAAAATCAACCACATTAAGTAAAGGGTGAACAAGCGCCACGCCTGCCTCCTAATCCTCAACACTCTCCCACCTTTCACCCAACAAAACCTCGCTCACCTCCTTCTCAAAAATCCAATCTACACCAAAATGTATCAAAACCAAACTCCCCAATTTTCTCACAAACTTGCAGTGAATAAGAAGATGAGCCATGGACTCCCTATCTTTCTTACATGAACAATAACAATTAGTGAACACTAGGTCCCTCCAAATGAGGTTGTTGATGGTAAAATTTTCCCAAGCACGGAAAACCAACCAAAGAAAGCCACATGCGAAAGGATCCTCACCTTCCAAACACATCTCCAAGGGAAAGAGACCCTACTGCACCCAGCAAGCACTTCTTGTCAGTAAACCTCTCACTACGGTGCACCTCCATTTGAATAAATCTTTCCCACCTTCCACCCCTCTAAAATCATACAAACACCCAAGAAGAGTCAACAACAGATCCAACTAAACTCCAATGCCTGCCAAACTCTTCTAGATTCTACTTCTTCGGCTGAGACTTGAGCATCTTTAACTCCGTAGCAACGATAAACGCTAGATTCCCCTCTACTCTAAAACACTTCCCCTAGCTATCCACCATCTCTTCAAAAGATAGAAGGAATTCTCCCCCGACGCACCCCACCACTATCCAACAAGATTGGTACATGGTCAAAAAGAGGCCTAGCAAAGGAAGCTGGACCACAAACGGGAAATGCTCCCCGCAAACACCAAGAAGTGATCAATACGGGACATATAGGGAGGACTCTGTTTATTACAACATGTCTATTACACCAGGTGAAGTTTCCCCCAGAAAGTGGAAGATCCACTGTATCCATCTCATCGCGTCCATTAAGGAGGAAAATTACCTCATATCTCCATAGATAGCTCTACAACCTAGTCTCTCGTGTGGAAACCAGACCACATTAAAGTCCCCCTCACACAGCAGGGGCATCCGACCTAAAAGCAACGACACCCAGCTCCTCCCAACCCTCCTCTCTCACCCATCATCCAGCGGTCCATACAAGCCGGAGAATACACATTGAAATTTATCCTTAACACAACGGAAGAGGCAATAAATAGAGAAGCAACCCTCCTCCTGCTCTTCTTTAACCATGACACCCTACTATCTCAAATCACCAAAGCACCCCCTACAATCCCCATAGCCTGCTGAAAACACCAATCCATTAGCTTGCCAATCTAAATGCTCCTCACAACATAATCTGACACAATCTCCATCTTAGTTTCTAACAAGGAAATCACATCTGCTCTCTAATCTCTCAACTAACTTAATCCTACTTCTCTTTGACTCCGATTTCAAACTGCTCACATTCCAACAGATTATTTTGATCCTCATTGACAAAGGAGTAAAGATCCCTTCTTCTTCCTACATCCTCCCTCAATACCCCCACCTCCACTATTATCATAGTTAACATATCACTAGAAATTCTACTCCCTGTCCAACCTCTTCTGAGTTGTACCACATTGATAGGGTTGGCACAAAACAGTGAAATAGCCACTTCCTCAAACTCATCAATGGAGACCCCCAAAAGCTTGCTCGTGTTCTTAATTGTTTCCATAACCCACTTTGACGCAAGCCTAGATTGAATGTTTACATATGTAGATAAAAGATTCCCCAACCCATCACAAACATTAAACATCCCCAGTGGAGTACACTCCAACACTTTCATCCCACCCCCAAGACCCGAAAACCACTCACCCACAACCTTCCCTCATCACAAACACCATCAACAGCCCCACACCACCCAAAACCCAACTAGAAACCCCTATACCCTTCGCAATAAAGATCACCTCTCCATCAACACAATCTAGAAAATAAAAACTAGACAAAGGAGGAGGATCGTGGACCACAACTAGAGGAAGACACGGCTAGATACCCGATGACAGGTTCACATCCCTAAGATGCACCCTATGCGCATTTTGCATTGTTAGGTAGCTTTTGACAATAGAAACAACCCCTAGGCATTATGGTGCGGAGAATTCGATTATGTAACTATTTTCTGTAGATTTTGACTCTAGAATGACGATTTAGATAGGATATCAAGAAGGACAGAGCAATCATTTTCTTGTGCAATCAATGATAAAACTTCCATTGATCATTATGAAACTTTGGCATGTTAACCCTGAAATTTTGAAAAGTATTTGGGGTCATTGTAATTGTAACAGTACCAGTGGCACAGTTTCAAGGTGCAACGGTCATAGTGTAACAGTAGTAAGGATAGTTTGAGGAAGCTTCTACCTAACTTGTAGATCTAAGAATTTCGTAGCCATCTTGCAAATCAAGCTTTTCCCATTTAAATCAAAGTGATTTGGCACCTTCAATAAACCTTTGGGCGCAAAAATAGCAAAAAAGCCTTTCAGGTTCCTATACAAATGATCACCTCCTCAAAAACTATTACAGCTTCTGTAACAGGTGTAATGGCACCATTACAGCATCATTAAGATCGTTCCAATTTTCGTAGCAGCTAGTATTGGTGAGGTTTTATTAGATAACAAAGTAGATCGAGATGATTACATAACGAACGGACCCCTTATATGATTGGAATCAACATATTAGGAAATTAAGATCTCTTTTTGATTATGGCTTGATTTGAAAGTTTATTTTTTTCCTTTTCTGTAATCCTACTCTATTAATATAAATAAATAGCCATACTTCTTTGAAGATAAGCCAGAAATTATAAAACCATTTTTAGTATTAGAGCCAAAATCAGAAAAAAGGAAAAAAAAATCCAAAACCATAATACTGCCGCCCTGCAGTCACCGAAACCTTAGTCTCATCACCCTCGCCAACTCGCGCCATCACCATCCCTCGCCACCCCTCGTCGTCGTCTTCCCTCACCGTCGACAATCTCCTCATAGTCGACCATCGTTGCGGCCTTCCTAGTTTGCTTTTCTGTAACGTTGAGCCCCCTCTTTGGTTCGCGGCCACCATAGTTCAACCACCCTAGTTCGACTACCCTGGTCGGGTTCTCTCCTCCTCGCTGTCGACACCTCTGGTCGTCGACCCCTTGCCGGCAACGTCAACCTTTAGCCATCAATTTCATCTCTTTGATTTGATCAACCCCTTGCTGATTCATCCACCTTTTCTGATTTACTGTTGTGGTAACTCCTCACTTTAATTATTCATATCTATTTAGAGGATACCGGTATTTTTTGATAGCAGTGTTCTTGATTCTGCCACGTCTCCGGCTATCTTTCTTTTGACAATGTGACTGAATCCAGCAACAAGATTGTGCCTGAGTCGTCTCAATCTGACTTTTCTCTTTCTCAACCTGCACATGCTCATCTTATTACCAATGTCTTGTCGCATGGCAAGAATTTTACTGTTTAGAGTCAATCTCTTCGTCTCTATCTTAAGGGAAAAGGCAAGTTTAGTTGGCTACTAACGACTGAGCGACCACCACCCGAGAATGATCCTAAGTGTACTCAATGAGATAGTGAGAATTGCACCATCTTGGGTTGGATCTTCAACTCTATAGAGGAACATGTCTACTACATGTTCATGTATCATGACATGATTTCTCGTTTATGGTCATCTTGACACAGATGCATGCATATGCCCGTGATGATACTCGCACTTTTTAGTTGTGTTCGTATATCTCTCGTGCATCTCAAGAGGCTTTGGGACTTTCTATGGAGACATTTTTTGGCTACTTACAATTTCGCTGGGCGCCCCTCAAGTACTTCCTCAAAAATTGAGGTTACCCGTTCTCATTATGGGATATCTCTTTCTCAGAAAGTACGTTCTTAATTGCCTTTAGGATACTGGCATATTGGGTGTAAGCCAGCCTCTACTCCTATGGAGCCAAATCATAAACTTTCAGCTGAATCTGGAGAGTTACTTTCTATTTCATCTACGTATTAATGTCTAGCTAGTAGCTTGATTTATTTGACAAATACGAGACCCGACTTGACTTTTGCAGTTAGCGTAGTAAGTCAATTTATGCATGCTTCTTGTAAGGCTCATATGGATGCAGTTTTTCATATTTTACGATATCTGAAAATCTGTCCAGGTCTTGGCCTACTCTTCTCTGTTGGTACTCAATCTGGTATTTCAAGCTTCATCGACGCTGATTATGTTGGGTTTAAAGCTGATCAACGATCCACATCTCTTTTTTGTATTTTCTACGGTCATCTTATTTCATGAAAAAGTAAGAAGACGATAGTTATATCAAGATCTTCGGTTGAGTCTGAGTTTTGGGCTATGGCTCAAGCTCTGTTATCAGAATCGTACGATTCACGATACATATCGTACGCTTCAGTTCGATACATTTAGCAATCGATTCGTATCGATGGGGTGAATCGACGAAAACAAGAATAGTATGATTCAAGATACGTATCACACGATTTAGTGTGATACACTAAGGAATCGATTCGACACCAAGCAAGTCTCGATTCTTGTTTCTTTTGATTCATAATTTTATATTCTAGAGACTTATCTCACATCGCTTTTCTAAGCCACCTAATCTTATTTCTATATTCTAGAGGCCTCGCTACCATTATTAATTGGTTTTGAATTGGATGTCCAAAAATTCTACCATGGTATGATTGGTATTAAAGTTGTGTTGCATGGTTTTGCGAGCCAAGTTTTTACTCAATATCTATTTTATTCATTTAGTCATAAATCAACTAAGCAGAATGTGCGGAGAAGGATTCGAGACATATCTCACATCACTTCTTCAAGCCATTCAAGTTTGATTCATATAATTTAGAGACTTCTCCACTCTTTGCCAATTGATTTTAGATTGGATGCCCCCAAATCCAAAAATATATTTACGAATTGTCATAAATTCTAATATAATTAATACTGCAATATAGAATCATTGATCACAATAAAACTTAAACCCACATCTCTTACTTTAAATGCAACCGTTTTACCTATTACTCTGTGTGTTCATCATTCAAAACAAGATTTTCATTTATATATGACTAAACTTTTTATATTTATAATACATCTTTAATATCTAACTATTTAAATATATTTTTATGTATTTTAAGAATTATAACTGAGTTCTTACAATTCACGATTCGATTCGATTCAATTCACGATTCGAGAAAAGGTAATGTCAATTCGCGATTCAATTCTTGATTTGACAACTATAGACTCAAGGCACTTGTGAAATACTTTGGCTTTGATCACTTCTTGTTGAGTTAGGCTTTGAGGAAAAAGAAACATCTCGCTTATTTTGTGACAATAAATCTGCCATTATTCTTGCCTCCGATTCAGTCATTTATGAACACACCAAGCATATAGAGGTGGGCATTCACTTTATTCGGAAAAAAGTTCAAACAGGTACTCTGACTCCCTTATTTATCTCTTTATCTGATCAGACAATGGATATGTTCACTAAGTTTGTGAGACCATCATTGCTCCAGTCATCAATTGTCAAGTTGGGCATGATGACACCTTTGATATAGCTTGAGGGGGAATATTGGAAGCAACACATTAGAAAATTAGGAACTATTTGATCATGGCTATACCTCTTTGAAGGTAGGCCAAAAATTATATAACTATTTTGTAACACCAATTTTTAAACCTTACTTGACCCTCACCAATTCGTAAACATTTATTGATTTTGATTTATGCTTTTGTAGTGGTAACTTGAGAAACTGGTTCTCCACATGCGAGGGTAAAGTTGTTTACATTTCCAGTCCATAACCATGGGTTCCAATGCACGAGATCTTATAGCACTTACCAATAAGGCCCTATCGATTAATATGGAACATTTTCTTTTCCATACCCTTTTCAGACCTCGCAATGCGGGAGACTCATGCACTAGGCTACCTTTTTTATCATACAGGTAATCGTCATTGGTAGTGCCTTGACAATGCTCTTTTTGCAATATGCATGATGTGAATAAAATTATTACTCTATATCTTAGCATGATGAATGTTAAGTTAAGGGTATTATTGTACTTTTAGTGTTTTTGTTGATCGTATTATAAATAATAAGGAATATGGTGGAAACCCTAAGTTTTGTGCTCTCATTCATTGTTCTTCTCAATCTCTCTCTCTTCCTCCTTTTCTCTTCCACACTTTTCAATAATTCTAACATGGTATCATAGCCCGATCCTATATAAACTTCTTCCTTTTTTCGTTTTTTATTTCCTCACAATCGTCTAATTTAGAAAAAAAAAAAAACTTCCATGATCGTCTGGGTCCCAAAACTTGATTTGTGATTTTTCCCAATTTTTCCCCATAATTGTTTCATGTTTTTCCCCAATTTTTTCCATTTTCGGCGCCGCTAGGGTTCGTTCTTGCAAATCGCGATTGCGCCATTGTTTTCCTTCAATTGATGGTCTGTTCCTCCTTTATGGGTGCCGACTAGGAGTTTCTAAGGGTCGAATCAACCTTATTTGATATTCGGAGTTGATTTCAAGCTCGGATTGGATGGTTTTGTCGACGTCGTGACTGTTTTCACGTGTTTTTCGCAGCTGTCTTGCCTTCCCTACTTTGTTTCCGTCGATTTCAGATGATTTCGGTTCTGTAAGGGTTTACCAATATTGATTCAAGTTCTTGGATGTTTGATTCAAGTTTCCAGCCGTATCGTAGGCTCTTTTTGTTTAGCTTTGCTGCGATTGGTATGATATTCTGAATCTTATTGATACTATGCTGGGTTAAGTATACTTGATTTGCATCTGTTTCAGTCCATTACTCCCATCCGTTTCGGTTTGCTTGGTTTTGGATTCCTACTGCCATATCTGATACAGAAAAGCCTTCTGGTAGTCATGAAGACACTGGATTGACTCGTTCAGGGACTTCTACTGATAATCCGTCCTTTCATATTAGTCCTGTCAAGCTAGAGGGTAGCAATTATTTAATTTGGTCACGTTCCTGCAGTTTAGCCATCGCCGCTCGCGGTATGTCTGGGTATATCACTGGTGAAACCAAACAGCCCACAGTCAT
>JAOTRH010157458.1:0-12991 GCA_034768845.1 Heliamphora exappendiculata | reverse complement strand
AAAAAAAAGGTAAAGAAAACAGGAAAGAATTGGACTTCTACGGTGGAAAGTAAAAACAGAATCTGAGTTTTATTTAAACCCATACTCTTGGAAGAACATAAAGAGACAACAATTAGTAGCAAGTGACATGATCTAAATGGAACACATACAATTTGAGTTTTCATGCCAAAAGTCATTTCTGCTCAGATGTTCTTGAATCATCATCTTTATTATCACCTTCTTTAAATCCATATTTTTATGCTTCTACTTCTATTGGATAGAAATGCTTCTATTTTAATGCCATGCAGATTTGATCTCTAGAGACAGTCATTAATTTTCTTTATTTGTTCCTTCAATCTGTTTAACGTGGACTTCTTCTCCTAATTCTATCTCTATCTCTGCTTTTTCTCTCTATTTTCCTCTATTTCCGTATATGCATAAACTGAAGAAACAAAATTTATGTTTGCTAATGTAGTCGAATATCTAATGCTAATGCGAATTGTACACTCTTTCGGGTAATGAATGGGCATGTCATCCCACTCACCCGAAAATGACATAGACTTAAGGAGAATAATGCAACTTTAATGTACAAAGCACATTCTACTTCAACAGAGGAGGACTCTTTAATAAAGAAAAGACTTAAGTCAAAGCACACACTTTATACGGAGAAGTACATTATGGCACACATGACACTATTCGGTGCCACTAGGATCTTCAATGGGTTTGAAAGTCCATTGATTTCAGGTGGCCGGCCCAATTCCTTTCTTGTCCACCACGCTTCCACTAGTTGTTAGATGAATCTTAAGATGAGGTATTATTGCTAGAACCACGAGGATGATCTGGAAAGTGATAAGGGTATTGAACCAGGTAGGCAGGTAGACACATGTACCTAAAATATCTGGATTAGATTAGGAAAAATCAAGCCATAAGGGTGCAAGTCAACTTCAAGACATAACAAACAACACTCTAATTAATGATTTGGAATTAACTTGTCCCTGATATTAAAGTGGTACACGAACAAAGGGAATTCGTGGGTTCATACAATGTATGCAAGGGTATTTAATAAAACATTATATTTGTCTTTGTTAGGTAATAATGAGATCCACATTTGCCCTTAATTGCATCTCGCTTATGTAATTATATTACACATGATTCAATAGCTTAGATTTTGTAAGATTCAAATTGTGCCCCCATGAAGCATGGCTTTTCTTTCTTACAAGTGAAAAAGCTTACAGGAGGCAAATATTTGCAATCAGCTGTACATATAAATGTCTGATGGTAAATCTACTGGAGCTATTTATGGAATTATTTAGACGGCAATCGTCAACTAACATCTCGTGTTGACCCATGGCTTAGTCCAAGTGGTCTATCCCCTTGGTTTCCAAAGGTGAGGTCTTAGGTTCGAGCTGATGAAGCAGCATCAACTCAATGGTTTAAGGTGTTTGCCTCCAAATGGAGGTTGGGGGTTCAAGCCTTGTTAAAGGCAAGGTGTAGGGTGTAATGGGTGCGTGAGTTTAGCCGTTAAAAAAAAAAAAAAAAAACTAACATCTCGTGTTCTATTTCATACATGCAGTGTTCTTGTTCAGTTCTGGTGTAGCTATAGCACCGTACCTCTGAATGTACTTATCACACAGGTTTGTTTGTATATGAAAATCTCAATTTTTAATATATGTTGATGTCATTTATCCAATATGTTTGGTTACTTCACTGTTCAACAAAACATACTAGTAGCCAATGCTGCAAATCATAAGAGTGCACCTCCTATATTACATGAACTCTTCTAAATATACATAAAGTATCCTGTGTCGAATACTCAACACTTAGATATGGGTATACAATGTGTGTTCGATGTCTTTAGTTGAACATTTTCCTTGGAAGCAAATTTAGAAATTCATAATATGCATGAAATGCTGCATGAAATCTTGTAAATACCATTTTACCCTAGAAAAATAAAATAAACATATTAAGAAATGTGAATATTTCCCGTGTCCTAGAGTACTTGACACGAGAATTAAATGAATATGATATTGACGCATACTTGTACCTGACACTCATAAGTCATACCCAAATCTATGTAACAAAGTGCACCTCTTTCAGAGTGAGTTCATGTGAGCCAGAAGTGTGGTCAACCATATTTTCCCATATACCTTGTTTTGCTCATGGTGCCAATGCCACCTACTTTTGGTTGTTAGTAGCTTATTATTATTAGTATTATATAATTATTATCCGGTGTGTGTGGGTGCATGGTTGTAATAGTGTTATCTAGTTTTATTATAAATAAGAATGTTTGTCTACCCATTAGGGTGCGGCTTCCCATTATTCTCTATCTCTTAACATGGTATCAGAGCCACAATTATTTCCTCCTCCATGAAACCCTAACCCTAACCCTAAACAGCCGCCATTCAGCCACCAGCTTTTTTCTCTCTGTTCAAGTGCCGACAACCTGTTTTCCCCTTCCTTGCAGTGCCGCAGCCCTCATTCTCCTTCCCTGGAGTGCTGCAGCCCTTCTTCTTCTTCTTCCCTGAAGTGTCGACCGGCTGTTATCTCCTTCCCTGGAGTGCCGATAGCCTGTATTCACTTTCCCTAAAGTGCCGATAGCCTCTTTCTCCTTCCCTGAAGTGTCGACATGCCTTCTTTCCTCTCCCTGCAGTTGCCGACAACCACTGATGCAACCCTAGCTGCAGCCAGTCTACGTAGTTGCCTACAAACATTCTCTTCTCCTTCTTCTTACAGCCAGTCTTTCTCTTTCTCTCAGACAGTCTCTTCCTTCCTGCCGGAGGTGCTGCCACCCCCTAGGGGAGCCCTAGCCACTGTTTTGAGGCTCTAGGGGATGCCGTGGTTATCTTCGTTGATCCTGTGAGTACCGATATTTCTGAGGCGAATCCTAACCGTTGTTTTGAGGGTCTAGGGGATTGTCACCGGGTGGTGGAGTCTATGGAGATAGTTTGAAGGCATGTTTAGTGGTCTATTTATGGTTATTTATGGTTGTGGCTGCATCCTATTTTGTTGTTAGAGTGGTTATTTGTGATTCTTAAATATTGATAGATTGTGATGTCGACGGAGAGTTCGACAAGTGTGGGTGACTCTCCAATGAATACTGAAAGAAGGATTGGTGACCCTCCAATGAGTACTGACAGACAATGACTCACAGATATGTTTTCGTCATCCACACAGTTAGTAGATTCGAGATTAACTGGACCACAAACATATGTGTTATGGAAGAAGAAAGTATTGCTAACAATTGAAGGTATGAAAAATGAGGATTATTTGTTCAACGATCCTCCTGCGACGGGATCTGATGAATACAGGAGGTGGAAGACGGATGACGCGAGACTACTTAGTCGGATGTTGAATTCAATAGAGTCTTCCATTGAGGTGTTGGTGGCCAATGCCACCACTGTGCGAGAGGTGTGGACCATACTCGAGGAGACATTTGAGTCGACTAACAACTTGTCCAGATTATATGACGTGATGCGGAGTATCTTCAGGATACAGTAGGGAGAACGGCATTTCTCAGACTACTTCACGGAGTTCAAGGTATTGGTAGATGAGTATGATTGTTTGGTCTCCTTCACCAATCAGTACGAGGTTTTCAGAAAGCAAAGGATGCAGTTCTTGGTTGATGTTTTTTAGCTGGGGTGAACTTGCAACTTGACTTAGCACGTTCACAGATCTTGGTTGGGTTCAATATTCTCTATTTATCTGAGGTTTTCAGGAGAATAAACAGAGCAATTAGTACAGACGGGCCTCGTATTACTGCTGCTGACTAGGGTGATCACACAGCCCTAGGTGCATTTCGGGGCGGAGGTCGAGGTGGTTTTCGCGGTAGAGGTCGTGATGGAGGCCGTGGTGATGGAGGACGAGGTAGAGGTCATGATGGAAGACGAGGCAGAGGTCGAGATGGACGTGACACCATGTCTTGCTATTACTGTGGAGAGCATGGATATTTATAAAGCTCGTGTTGAAAGCTACATGAGCGTCTTACTTCTTCTGTGGCCAATGCAGTGGCCGATTATGATGCTCCTTCATCTTCTTCTAAGTGGAGAACTATCGATATGACTCAGGAGGAGTATGATCAGTTTATCCAGATGAGGATTGGGAACACAGTTGATACTCCCTTAGCTATAGTTGCAGGTAACCCAGCTGCATGTATGGCTACTCCCAGATCATGGGTGATAGACTCGGGTGCATCTGCACATATGACCCACTCCACATGTACTTTTTTGTCTTATCAATTGACTCCTGAATATAATGGAGTTTTTGTCGCCAATGAAGGAACCTTAGAGGTGAAATGACAGGGAGTAGCTACTTTATCTCAATCTCTTATCCTTTATGATGTTTTACGTACTTCTGCTAATCCTTTTAATCTGTTATTAGTGAGTCGTATTGCAAAAATTTTTGCAGTGCTCAGTAACATTCTTTCCTAATAATTGTATTTTTTAGGATCTAGTTTCGAGGAGTACTATCAGTAGAGGGCGGGTGGTGGGTGGCCTGTATGTGATGGATGAGACTTCATATGTTGCATGCTCTGGACAGTCATCTCAACTTTTGGATATACATTATCGGTTAGGCCATCCTTCATTGCCGGGTCTGAAAAAATTATGTCCCAGTTTCAAGCTACTCAGTTAGAATGTGAGTCATATCGTTTTACTAAGCACCTGCGTGTGCCCTATGTGTCAAGGAAAAATAATAGGGCCATGATTCCTTTTTCTTTAGTTCATTCAGATGTATGGGATCCGTATCCTGTCACATCTTTATTTGGCTTTCGATACTTTATCACGTTTGTTGATGACTATTCTCGAATTATTTATTTTTACCTCATGAAGAAGCGTTTTGAATTACCGACTGTATTTACTACTTTTTGCCAAGAAATTCAAACTCAATTTGAAAAGATTATTCAGATTTTCCGCAGTGACAATGAGGGTGAGTATATTAGTGGCATGTTGGGTACATACTTGCGTACCCATGGAATTATTCACCAGACATCATATTCAAACGCCCCACAACAGAATGGCGTGGCTGAGAGGAAGAATAGGCATCTACTGGAAACTGCTCGTGCCCTGATGTTCCAAATGAAAGTTCTTAAAGTGTTCTGGAGTGAAGCTGTATTGATAGCATGCTATTTTATTACTCAATTACCGTCCTTTACCCTCCATGGTGCTACACCATTGTCAGTTTTACTTTCTCAGCAGATTCTTTTTTCATTACCACGAAAGATTTTTGTGTGCGTGTGCTATGTGCGTGATACAAGGCCAAATGTAACCAAGGTAGATGCTCGCGCCTTAAAGTGTGCTTTCATGGGGTATACTAAGACACATAAATGATATCGGTGTTATAGTTCGGACTTGCGACGGAGTCTCCCAAGATGTGGTGTTTGTTGAGTCTACTTCATTCTATGCATCAGCGACTCCACCTGTCTCTACTGGTGCTGATGATTCAGATCAGATTCTGCTGTATCCCACCGATTTCCCAGTGGCTCCGTTTTCAGTCCCCCGGTCCCAGGTTGATATTTCTGAGAAGACTTCTTCAGCTATCCCAGAGACACCTGTGATCTCCTCATCCTCATAATCATCTTCTCCCGGCCCCCACCACCTCTCCTCTACCAGAATCAGTCTCCTCTCCGCTGGATCCGACCTCTGATCAGGTAAGTGATCCTCCTATTACTTTACGCAAGTCTTATCGTAGTTGTCGGGATCATCCCTTGTATACTACATCATATCGTGGTTTGCCTGCTACTGTCCAGTAGGGTATTACTACCCTTTATCAGCATTCATTGCCTTGCTCTGTTGTCAATGCCCTTTCTCATTCAGGTTGGCGCCAAGCTATGATTGAGGAAATGAATGCTCTTGAAGCTAATCATACATGGGACCTGGTGAGTCTTCCTCTTGGGAAGACAGCTATCGTGTGTAAGTGGATGTATGCTCTCAAACTTCATTCTGATGGTACTCTTGAGCGGTTGAAATCCCGTTTGGTGGCTAAAGGCTATGCTCAGACTTATGACCTTGACTACTTTGATATCTTCTCCCCTGTTGCAAAGATGGCATCCGTTTATCTATTCTTGTCTCTGGCTGCTTCCCATTAGTGGCCTTTGTATCAACTGGATGTGAAAAATACATTTTTGCATGGTGATCTGGAGGAAGAGATTTATATGAAGCAACCGCCTGGCTTTGTTTCTTAGGGGGGTCTAATCATGTCTGTCGTCTACGCCGTTCATTATATGGTTTGAAGCAGTCTCCTAGGGCCTGGTTTGACCGTTTCAGCTCAGTCGTCCAGGAATTTGACCTTCAACAGTCAGCAAATGATCATACTGTCTTCTTTTAACATAGCTCAGTAGGTTGCATATTACTTGTTGTCTATGTGGATGACATTGTTATTACCGGAAGTAACAGTGAAGGGATTGTTGTCCTTAAATCTTTCCTGGGTACTAAGTTTCAGACGAAAGATCTTAGTGAACTTTAATACTTCTTGGGAATTGAAGTAACTAGGAATACGAAAAGTGCATTCATCTCTCAGCGAAAATATGTTCTTGACATTCTGGAGCGAGCATGATATATGAATACTAAAGGAGTGGACTTACCTATGGAGTCTAACGTCAAGCTAGAGCCGAAAGAAGGAGCGGTTATCTCAGATCCTGAACAATATCGACGTACAGTGGGACAGTTTAATTATCTTACTACCATGACTCATCCAGATATTGTTTATCGGGTAAGTGTAGTGAGTCAGTTTTTGTCTGATCCCCGTGTTCCCCGTTGGTAAGCGGTATTACGTATTCTTCGATACCTACACAAAATCCCAGCAAGGGAATCCAATTTTCTGATCATGGCCATATGAGAATGAAAGGGTACTCTGATGCTGATTGGGCTGGATGTACATTTGACAGACGATCCACATCTAGTTACTCTGTATTTGTTGGTGGGAATTTGGTTTTCTAGAAGAGTAAGAAGAAGACGTGGTATGTCGGTCCAGTGCTGAGGCCGAATACTGGGCTATGGCATTAGCAACTGCTGAGATTATGCAGCTTCAACAAATTTTGACAGAATTACACTTTCCCCTTGAAGGCTCTGTTAGACTCTGGATTGATAATATCTCCGCTATTTATATTGCCACAAATTCAGTGTTTCATGAGAGAACGAAGCACATTGAGGTTGACTGCCACTTTATCCGTAGGGAATATCAGAATGTTACATTTTGCACTATTCTTACCGGGGAACAAGTGGTTGATATTTTTACTAAATCTTTACCGGGTCCGCGTGTCTCTTATTTATGTAACAGTTGGGCTTGATAGATATATATGCTCCAGCTTGAGGGGGGTGTTAGTAGCTTATTATTATTAGTATTATATAATTATTATCTGGTGCGTCTGGGTATATGGTTGTAATAGTATTTTCTAGTTTTATTATAAACAAGAATGTTTGTCTACTCATTAGGGTACGGTTTCCCATTATTCTTTGTCTCCTAACACTGGTGAGTTTTAGAACTTACGTTTTTTCTCCGGTTGCATTATGGATAAAGCTTAAGACACAGGAGCACAACCTGAAAGTTGTTTCGTACGTTGAGATCCATTAATAATCTTTGCTTCATCTCAAGTTTGTCCATTGGGTGTGCTAAATGTAAAATTTTACGCCTCACTCGCTGCCATCCCATCTTCTAGTGTGGTTAAGTGAAAGAGAAGAAACAAAGAACTGTTTAACTATCTTCTTCAATTGATATATATCTTCTAATGAACACTAAATAGTACCAATGGACTCTTGGATTCGAATAGATCTTAGAAGATCCATATCTAGTAACTATCCTTTCCACAGATCAACTCGATGTAATTAGATCCATTTTGGGGACGAGTTTCAGGCAGAATGTTCTGTAAACTATTTGGGTCTATCAAGGTGTTTGACCAAGCTTCTATGGTTAACTTTTAACTTTTTGCTACTAATTTTAGCAATAAGTTATAATCTTTTTCAAACATACATAACTTTTGCAGTTCTGCTACAAGTTATGATTTTTGTTTTTATATTTTAGCTACAAACTAATATATTTATCAAATACTCACAATTTTTGCTGCAAGCTATTAGTTTCAGTAACGCTAAATATCCACTATCTTGTTAACCCTAATAAGAAGTCCCCATTCTCAACTGATGTATAATAACAACTAAAATTGAATATAAATAACTGAAACTTAGATATATTCTGGAAAAGGAAGATAAGATGAAAGAGGGAAGTAGTAAGAACTAAGATATGCTATAAGGCATGGATACTTCAAAAATGGCCCCTACTAGAATTGGATACTTATTGGATTTCGATACACGGGAAAGCGTACTGGATACAACTAAGAAGTATTTGGAAATTATTTTTTATTTTGAATACGTTTTGGATACGCGTGAAATATGAGAGGATACGTACAAGATTCATTTTGGAGCCGAATGTGATACGATCCAAAAATTATTTTCATTTTTTATTTTTGTTTTGTTATTGTTTTGAATTTATCATTATGAATCTATTACCATATATACATTTTTATATGTTTCATGGGATTTTTTTCCCTTCATAACTTACTCTTGTCGTGGGTAGTTATCGAATATTTCAAAATAATAAAAATTAATTCTTTTGATTTTATAAATAATATTGTCCTAAAAAACATAAAAAATACTTTTTTTTACAAACGTATCTTAGCCGTACCCTTTTTTTTTTTTTTTTTTACAATATCACCGTATCATAAAATATGAATTGATTAATACTAATTGAAGGAATGGCCCTTAACAAAGCAAAGTGGCATAAAATGATTCATGTAGCTGATCTCAATTGATTGGGCAGTTTGGTTTGGTTTGGTTTGGTTTGGCATCGTCCTATCGGAACCATAATCCGCATCTGTGCTTTCTAGATAAAATATATAGTGACTTTGCTCGGAGTGAATGCATACCCACATGTTTGTGAATTCTCATCAACGTGCAATTTACCTGATCAAAGTTCCTTATAGGCATATTTACTGTCACTTACAAAACGCTCTGCTAATGGTACTCTTGCTTTTGGAGCAATGAGTTGTATGTAAATGAAACTACTGTCCTTGAGCTCAAAGTAAAATGAGCAGTCAAAAAGAATATAGAGGTTCTACATTTTTTGCTCCTTCAGAAACAATTGTGCTGTAGGAACTTACACTTGAAATCTTTTTTGGAATGTAACTTTTATCTTTATGCATTCAGATGGGATCAAAGTGTAAGAAAGCTGTGATTGCTGAAAGTGTCCGGGAGTCGCTCCATACTTGGTGTAAGAGAGTAAAGGAGAAGTCCCGACGCGATGCTTTGCATTCGGTTACTACAAGGTCTATATGTTCCCTTGAATCAGCAATCGACGAGAAGGATGAGATCATCACCATCGGATCCGGTACTTTATCGAGGTGCTCTTCTGCCGGCACACTGGATCAAGTGGAGGTAAATGTGGCATCAACTGAACTGCCAGAGACATTTTTTGAGACGTCGAATCCTCCTGATCAGCTTGAGTTCTCGTTCCGGATAGTAGAAAATCCATCAAATTCCTTGAGCAATGGTTCACTGGAAACTCTAGCTAATGGTGCAGAAGATAACTTGCATGATGGAGAAGGAAGTGAAGTTGAGACTCTTCTGGAGTTGTTTCAAAAGGCATGATATGAAGTCTCTCCCATGTTTTCTGAATGATTAATGCTATTTAGGTCTACTTTACAGGTTTACTTCACATGCCTACTTATGTGGTATAGTTGAATAACTAATGATTTTCTATTGTTAAAAGAGCAAACAAATAATTTCAACTATCCCCCGAATAGTTTAACAGGATTCATATTTTTCCATGAATAGATATTTAATAACAAATTAAATAGTTACAAAAAAAAAAATTATTTATGTATCGCAGAGTTTCATCTTTCGGAGGGTTTAACAAGGTTCACATTCCCCATGAATAGATATTTATCAAAAAGTTAAATAATTTCAAAAAAAAATTAATTAATGGAGTCATTTCCCATGAATATATGTAAATAAAATATAAAAAGTAAAAGCTTAACGGAAATAATAGAATTGAAGTTTCTCAACCTGGGGGAATATTATATAGACTCAGTCGTCGGAGATGTCATGCGTCGATGAGTGTTCTCAGCCTAAGACATAGTTATTCTCCCAAAAAAATGCATTGTTTAGTTCATCACGGAACCCACCTCTGTTAATGATGCCGTGGTTAGTCCACAAGGGATATTTGGGGTCCCACAGAAAGAACCAAATGTATTAATGATTAAGTAAATGCAATAAATTTTCTTTTCCTTTTATCTTGGTCTATTATTTTACTCCACCGTCGCATGATAACGTTAGTACAAATTGTCCTGGGTATCCCAATCCCAATGGATTGATCAGAGTAAATATCAATTACATTTAGTAACTTAAATGTTTAGAAAAAAAATTTTAATTTAACATCTTAATTTATGCCTCGCAGAGTTTCATCCCGCTAAAGATTTAACAGGGTTTATTTTTCAACGTAAATAGATATTTAATAACAAATTAAATAGTTAAAAAAATAAAATAAAAATAATTAACATCTTTATTTATGCTTCGTAGAGTTTCATCCCCCGAAGGGTTTAACATGGTTCATATTCCCTCGTGAATAGATATTTAATAACAAATTAAATAGTTAAAAAATAAAAAAAGTAAAAACTTTATTTATGCCTCGCAGAATTCATCTCTCGGAAGATTTAACAGGGTTCACATCCCCCATGAATAAATATTTAGCAAAAAGTTAAATAATTTCAAAATAATAATAATAATAATTAATGGAGTCATTCCCCATGAATAGATGTAAATAAAATATAAAAAGCAAAAGTTTAACGAAAATCGTGGAATTGAAGTTTCTCAATCTAGGGGAGTATTCTTCGTCTTCACATGGGAATAGTATTCTTTGTCCCGTAGTTTTTTTCAAGATATTTTCACCGTGAATTCATAAATATCAATAGTGAATCTCAAGAGGAGAATTAAAAATTTAAAATTCAAATTTCTCGCCATTAAATATATTTTGTACCAAAATATTAAATTATAAAATGAGATGTTCATAAATTTAACTACCACAGTTAACCACTGACATGTAACAAAATTAATAGATATTTTTATTAATAAATTTAAAAATTATATTATGATCTGTCTATTTTTTGAATAGTAGTTCAAGACTAATATCGTTGTAATATGACATATTATCGTTATATAAAACAATACAAAGAATACTCGGGACACTTTATTTTTTTACGATATTTTTCATTAATAATATAGTCGTTTTGTACCCCTAGAATTTATTTTTACATGGTAAATATTTAAAGAATAAATCATCTACAACATTATATAATACAAGTAAATTATATGTAAAAAAATTTATTACACTACATAATTAATTATGTAGGCCTAAAAGACTATTTACCATATAAACCTGTAAAGTAAATCTACGTATTATTTTCCTTTCCAAAGTGATACATTCTTTGACATTTCTCACAAATGGTTGAGTTCAACCTCCATTTCTAACATGGAAATTACTTTGATTTTTAGATTTCTTATGTTTTGGTTTGTTTTCTCTTTTTTTTTTTTCTGTCTTTTTTAAACTTTGTCTATCTTTTGTCTAAATCTTTTACTAGAGAAATCTAGTAAGTACGCCCTTTGGACAAAAATTGAAATTTTTTTACTAAATTTATTAAAAATTAATAAAACACTTGTATTCCAAATGGAAGCTTAGTTCAACCAGCTTTCTTCTTTATGGCACTCAAAAACTCAATCATGATTGTGAGAATCAGTTGAACCATGGCCAATTAGATTTGCTGATATTTGTAAAATACTGGTTTTTATGTAATATTTTGCATGCTTTACTAAATCATTATAGACTATTAAAATTTAAAATCTATGCTATTCTTAATTACAAGGAAACAACTCACATAGTACTAAGTGGGCTTTTGGTACCAGTGTTGTTCTCTTACTCTGAGAGATGAGAAATTCAAACCTTCTTAAATATAAAATGTGTTCGTATGTATTTGTCAAGAATATTGGTGAATACAAAACTCCTTGTAATTGCTCTAATTTTGTGTTTTTTTTTTTTTGAAGTGTTGAATTTTTTTCATTTGTTGAGAATTTTCTCTCAACTTGTTTTTTATTTTTTTGTCTATTAAATCTTGCCGGAGTCTAAGAAGAATTACACGCGGTATTTGGTAACCTATCATTTCTCGATAAACTTTTTGTTCATAAACTTTTGAAAACATGAAAAATATAATCATATTTAGCAACATAATTTGCGAAACAAGGCTCTTTTGAGCAAATTATAATACCACGTACATAAATTCAAATAAACTCCTCTTATATGTGATGGATTTGATTCATGCAAAAGAAAGATTTTTGAAAATTTTATAACATTAATTCAAACACGCGCCTTTTACATGGGATGAATTCATTTTAAACGCGGTCGTATTTCATACCAAATGAGTTCATTTTGGATAAACTTCTCTTCACATGGAATGAATTTCAAACTGAGGTGGATACTGTGCATCAATTCACAGCAACCATGCTATGCAGTTCAAATAATTTAGTTTTCAAAAATATTTTTATGGTTGAATATATCATTATATAGAGCTCTTCAATTTTTTTTATCTACACAATATAAAATGGGTATGACATTTGTGGCTGTATGATTGGACAATCATTATTTGATTATTTTTTTTCTTAAAAGTACACTTTCTATTCATTTATTTATAGCCAAATATTATCCGATCGCGTAATTATAAATATCAAAATAATTTTATTTTTTATATAAATAACAAAATTAAAGAACTTTACATATTAAACTTTACATATTAAACGTATATGATCATAAAAATATGTCAAAAATTAGTTTATGAATCTTTACGCCTAGCATAATTCTTGAGCAAAACATATTGATGGCGACAATCATCTATCCCTCTTTCAAAAAAAAAGTAAAAGAAAGTAAAAGAGGCGTAAAATAATTAAATTACTACTTCATAAAATATGAATAAAACTATATA
>JAOTRH010157447.1:0-44617 GCA_034768845.1 Heliamphora exappendiculata | reverse complement strand
AGTTAGGGCCGGGAGTTCAGTCAGGACCTTTAGTGGAATAAGTTCTGGTTCGTGCAAGAAAGGATCTAACTCGGGGACAGAGTCAGGGATATCCGATTTTCTCGTATGGTTAGCCCGAGTCCTATACTTCCTCGTGATCCCCCACGTAGCCCACTATACGCACAATTATTTTTCTTATTGGTTTTGGTTATTATTTAATTTAATTTGAATGCCGATTTTACCGTCGGGGACATTCAGGAATTAAATTAAATTATTGGAGGACGGTTTTGGAATTTGGCACACCTAGGGATTACTCCCCAGGTGGCCGGCCATAATAGGGAGAAGTTGGGTTTGTTTTATGTTAAGTTTATATTCCTTCTTATCCTTTTAAGAAAGTGTAGATATATATACTTAATATAATATGTTCTTTTATGTTATAAAAGGAGGCTTCAAAAAACAAAAACCCTAATTTTCTCCTACCCTAGACGCCACTTGCTCTCTCCCTTTTGGCAATCCATATTTTTCCTTTTGGAGATAAGTGTAAAACAAAACCAAGGCAAGAAACACGAAGATCCGAATCGGTGCCCACTCACTAGGATCGTCGCGTGCGTCGGAAGATACGTGAGAAGATCGTTGGGTCATCTCGGATCGTTGTTCGGCATCAAAGAAACTTGTTCGAGTTTCTTGAAGGGATATTTAATCATAAAATATCAGATTATTTTATTATTTTTTATGAAAATCGCACAACATTGTTTTTTACGGTCACGGCGTCGTTTTTTGAACTTTTTCCGCTGCGCTCAAAATTTTCCACACTGGTCTTTTGGCTACTTAGTGACCGCATTGAAACTTGGCGCTTTTTTGCTCGGTCCTTCAGTTTCTCGTGAGATCACTGTTATTCTTTCTTTTATCATTACATTTTTTATCACTTTAATTATTTCTCGTTCTGATACTTTTTCCTACTTTGCTTCTTTCAGAGATGTCTAATAAGATCGACAAGGCCTTAAAGGCCAATATCAAGACTTGTGCCTCTAGTGACAATGAGCCCTCTACCCTAAAGATGCCTTGTTAGGTTCCCTCTCTCTCTCTCTATAAGACTCCTCCACATCTTCCAAAAAGATGTAGTCGACTTGGATCCCTCGGTCGACCACGACAATCAGATTGCTCGGCCAGAGGACGTGCCCTCCCGGTCGCCCCTAATCCCGGTTGTTCCTGTTTCTATCCTCCCTTCTTCTTCCTCTTCGCCAGTGGACATTCTGAGCAGCTTTAACGCCGCTCGGTCTAAGATGCAGTAGTTTATCATCACAACGTTGAAGCACTCACCCCCATCGCCACCAGTCAAATTGCTAGAGATTTGCTTATGGATCTCACTCGGGTTAGTACCTTCTGTCTTTTCTCTTTATTGTACTTGTTTAGCTTTGTTATTATTGCCTTGCAGCTTATCTCCCTTTCCTTTTGTAGGTGTGTGTACGTTCTGTTCATCTCTCTTAGCACTGTCATCAGTGCGAGATGAGCCTTCGGGCTGGTGCTGCTCAAGTGATTGCCTTGAAGGAAAAGAAGGATAAACTTTTCAAAAAAATTGACCGATTGAAAAAATTGCTCCAGGAAAAAGATGCTTAGCTGAAGAAGGCTGAGGAGCCGTCGTCCCTGGCTGAGAGGAAGGCTGCTGACCTGGAAGCCTAAGTTGCCGCTGCAAAGAGACTAGAAGAGGCTTCAAACGCCAAGGTGCTAAAATTGATCGGCTAACATGCACTACAACAAAAAATAGTTTTGGCAGCGCAACAAAAATCATCGATAAAAATCAATTTGCGTAGGTAAAAGTGTTTGCCGACACAAATCAGTGCGTCGCCACGTCTTTGGTAAGAAGGCGCCACTAAAAAGTTTTACCAACGTATAGTCTACACGTTGGCAAAAAGATAGATTTGCCAACCTAATTTTGCATCACCAATAAGCTAAATTTTGTGTCGGAAAATATATGATTTGCTGGCAAAAATCATTCATATCAAGGCATGACACTTTTGCCAACGATAATAGTTGTCGTTAAAAGCAATTATGATATTTTAAATTTTATTACTTTGCCAACACATTAAAATGTGTCGCTAATAACAAATCTTTGTCCACAAGTGAGTTCATCGCCGAAAGTATTATATTATAGTTTTCAATCCTGGTTTCTTTTGTCATTTTTTAGATTGTCATTTTTTTATCAAATTATAATTCTTTTAGAAATGCACAATATAAAAACTCATCTCACATACATTTAATCCAAATCAAACCTAACAAATATATTCAAATTTGAAGAGTAATCACCAACTCCAAATATCTCAAATTATAATCATTAATCCCAAAATGTAAGTATCAATCAAAAAGTAATCTCAAATTAAAATGCATTCAAAAGGTAAAAACCAAATTCAAGTGTACTAAAATCCATAAGCTAGTTATCTAAATATCCAAAAACTAATGCAATCATAAAGCTGCTCGAATTCTATTTAAAGAGGAGAAACAACATCATGTCCTTCACTGAATGTGTGATCGTCGCTTTCGTTATCCGGAACTAAGCCCAGAATGCTAGCTGGATCAACCCCTACTTTTACCGCTAATACTTGCAAAACATTTTGAAATATTGTCATAGTCTTTTTATAATTATCCAATTTTTTTCGCAAAGCAACTATCTCAGGATTAGGATCTTTAGGTTGTGTGTCAGATGAACAGGTATTCTTGCGAGTCTCATAGCCCTTGAATAAGGTCGACCTCTTTCCAAGCACTTGTATTGAGATTTGTTCTTCGGATAACGGATTGGTGACATCAGGCTACGATTTCTCAACAATCTTTGAAAGCATTTCACCCTGTAATATTTAAAATTCATAAATCTTATCTATAACAGTTATGTACTAGAAATAATTTATAATCCATTCTACAAGTTCGATAATTCAAGTTTAATGAAAAAATTACAATAGAACTAACTCATACATACATGATGTTCTCAAACTTTGTCATTTATCCACACATCTTCTCCATATTGATGTCGTATGTGAGTTTCTTTAAAATTTTCAACAATAGACAATTGTCTACCATTGTTCTTTTTAACCTATAATTCCATAGATTTATTTTATAAGACTACAATAAAGTAGTAAAAATATATAATGAAACATATATTATTTGAACTGGCACTTACCACCATAGATACTCGCGATAAAAACGACATGGACCCACTTGTATGATTATATTTCACATAAGATCGTGCAACTTTCGCTTTGTTAGATTTTTCCTGTAACAAAATAAAAGGCAACCAAACAATAAAATCAATGATATATAACTCTTATAAAGTGTTAGTACTAATTTAACAAAATCAATAAAGGGTACCTTCCATTTCTCGGTCTCCCACAGATTGTTAATCGTGTTTACCCAATCTTCTAACTTACAAGGATGTAATGGATGACTCTTGGGGTCAGGAACTTTCTCCTCTTTGAGGGCAATGTAGTACTTATGTAACTTGCATTTTCATTCTGAATATAATTGCTTGCACTTTTGATCAATAATGTGCTGAATAACCAGATCATTTTTGTAATCCCCCAAGCTCAAAAATTTGTTGTAATTGGAATAAATAGTTAGAATATTTGTTCTATCATGCAAGAAGTACTTTAGTAGATGATTAGGATATGAGACAAGTATTATTTATTTTATACTACTCCAACTCTCATCACGATAGACTCCTTGATTCTAAAATTATTCTCTTTCCAACCAGTTGGTCAGACTGGTGCATGATCCCGAATGTTTTCGCCAAAAGCATTTGAAACATGAGTTGCGTTCTCCCCCTCTATTGCCATCATTATACGATTAATAACAACAGGAAGGGGATGGCCAATTTGTTTTCTTATCTTATCTACTTGTTTTTCCTTTGTAGGGCCCCGTATACGCTTCTTACCTAAAATTGATATAAAACTAGCATAATGAACTAATAAAAATAATAGAAACTAAGAAATAATACGCAATATGTAGAGCTTGGGAAAATGCATTATGTAGAAAAAACATTATAAAAAGAAAATATGCTCTGTAATGTGTTTTCATAAAAGTAATTTTATAAAACATCTTTTTTATCAAATATTTTTAAAAAAATTCGACAGAATTTTTCCTATTTTTCGGACATCCTGACAATAAAAATGTCTCTAATATAACCTGTAAACAACAAATTCATAAAACATTATACACAGGCTCAGCCTGAATCTCAACAACCACACAACAACACAATCAATAAGCCTTAGGCCATCCATCCCAACTTCACATACATGCAATCAACCTCCAATTCACAAAACATATTTGATACAATTTAAGAATAAATGAATCAAAAGTTACTCATATAAGTCTCACCAACGCTGCTGGTGACAGGATGTGGGCTAGGCTCTCCACTTGGCTGTGTAGATAATGTAGGTGGCTGAGTAGGTAATGTGGGTGGCTTGGTAGGTAATGTAGATGCTTGAATTATCTTGGCGACCACGTCAGGCGTGCTTCTTGCACGAATAGCTCGTGTTTTGGGAGGATGGGTTAGAACAGAATGTGTTGGTAGAGCTTGGGTCACTCCATCAGGGGTGTTGCTCTCTCCTCGAGCTATCTGTGATGAGCCTAAAAGGGGAGTTGTATAACTAACTTTCTTTTTTTTTTCTGGAGCCTTTTCCAATATCTGATAACATTTCAATGTGAAGGGATAAAAGATTAAATCATAGGAAACAATAAACATAAAAATCATTACAACACCTTAACAATATTTAAACTAAATGTAAAATGTGCATAGACAGTTAATACTAGCTAATAGAGATGGGCAATTCACTATAGAATTCAATTTCAGTACAATGCACTTTCAATTTAATAAGAAAAATGTATATATACTACCTTACTGGCGTTAGACCTAGAAAACTCGTCATCTCCGTTAGAAGAGCTATCTCCTTCTGAATCGTCAGGCAGTTGATACTCTTCATCATCATCATAATTGAAATACATCTTCACATTTTTATCTTTTCTACTTTTATTCTTAGTCCTCTTAATTGGGGCAAACAATGACTTTGCCATGCCTTTTAGTCCCAAGTCACCTAATTTTCTTGAATTTCTTTCAATTGTTTGTTGGTGTTGCTTCACATATTCTGTCATTTTTTGGGATAAGCACCCGGGCTTCACAAATAATTTACCATTCTTGGACATGTTTCACACCTATATACACATTAATATAATAACAAGAGGAGCATAAATAAAATATTCATTCAACATCATGAAATAAAATAAAGTGTGAAACATTGTCATAAAAAGTGTTTATAATGCCATGAACTATGAACTATATCATTTAACATCATGAAATAAAATAAAGTGTGAAATAATGTCATAAAACAAACACTACATCTTTCTAATCCAGATCAAGATCAATGTCAAGATCTACATCAATATTGGGTTGTCTCTGTTTCTCGTCTTCTTCATCATCCATATACTCTGCATAGTCTCATCATCATCATCCTTGTCATCTATATGCTCCGGTAATAGTTCATCACCAGGAATGATCTCGGGATCCATACCCTCCTTGTTATGTTGAATATCAACATCTTCAATGAGAATTGGGACACCACCGGTGGTATCATCTTGTTGAAATGCATCATTACATTTTTCATCACGCTCCGGTACATCCCACACTCCTCGATGCCTGACGCGTTCTACCACTCTCCAATTTTTGCCTTTACTAGTATCATTTATGTAGAAAACTTGTCTTACTTGACTTGGTAGGACAAATGGATCTTGTTTATACCAACGCCTCGTAATATCAATGCTTGTGACATGCTCATCGATATGTATTCTGCTTTTGTGACCAGTATTGTACCATTCACATTGGAATAGTACCACGGCACCTCCATGCATGTATCTCAATTCCCATATTTTGCACAAATAACCGTAAAAGTCAATATGCTTCCCTTTATGTTCTCCCTCCACGACAAGCCCACTATTTTGACACTTACGACGATTTTCATGATCTCCAGTATGGAATAGAATACCATTGCAGATGCACCCTGAATAAAGATTAATTATAGCACCTTGGACCATTAGCTAATGACCACAGTTCATCGATTGCTTTAGGTGCCCCTTGAGTTCGCAAATCATTTAACTACATGAACATAAAAAGTATACTAAGTTAATGTCAAGTCAAATTTAGTTAGTGTTCAACAATTTTAAGCACTTCAAAATATCTTACACGTTTTTTAAACCAACTTGGAAATTCTTCTCTATGTATCTGAGTAATATCACGTCCTTGTGGATTTTGTATATAATTATTGTGCTCCCTACTCAAAAAAATGTGACTCATAACTAAGTTGAATAAGTATGAAAATTAACCTGTTATGACTGCACAAAATTAAATGGAACCACATACTCTTTATACAGATCCACCTCGGGGCTATTAAACAACACAAACCAGTGAGCCAATTTTCGTTCCTTCTCGGAAAGAACAGGAGCCCTTGCTATCATTGAGAAGAGATTAACATTTTGGTTGAATATTTCCATCCTAGAGCCATTTTGGCCACCATATTCATTTCATTCAGGTTTATCAATCACTTTTAGGTACATTGAACAAAAAGTAAGACACTCTTTTAGTGACATAACTTTTCAAAGTTGCAAGAAACCTTCAATCAAATAGAGAAAAAAAATTATCCTAGGCCAAAAAAATAGCAATAAGTAACAATTAATTCATAATATGAAAGTAACAATTAACTACCTTTCAATCGGGTACATCTACCGATATTGTACTGGTTCAACAAGCATGGCCTCACGCGGTAAGTGAACAACAAGATGAACCATAACATCGAAGAAAGTTGGAGGAAAGATCTTTTCCAACTTGCAAAGTATGAGTACAATTTTTTCTTCCATTTCCTCCAAATCACTTTATCTTATTGTCTTGGAGCAAAGTTCTTAGAAGAAACTGCCCAACTCAAATAGAGTTGTACAAATCTCCTTGTTAACAAATCTGCGCATGCCAATTGGAAGAAGACGCTGAAGGAGGACATGGCAGTCATGGCTTTTCATGCCTGACAGCCTACCATTTTTTGAGGCCACACATCTTGAGATGTTTGCAGCATAGCCATCTGGGTAACTAATTGACTTTAAGCATTCACAAAAACTGTCTATCTGTTGTGGGTCCAAAGTGTAGATTGCTTGAGGCTTTAGAATGGATCCATTGTCATTCATTTGTAGATGCAATTCAGGTCTTATGCTCATTTGTTTTAAATCATCACGCGCTTTGTATGTGTCCTTATTCTTCCTGTCTATAGCCAACATCGTCCCATACAAGTTTTAACATATATTCTTCTCGATGTGCATGATATCAAGGTCGTGTCGGAGGTTCAATGTCTTCCAGTACGGTAATTCCCACAAAATGCTTTTCTTTATCCAATTCAATTCTTCAAGTGCACGTGGTCGTTTCTTGTTTGTAGAATGCTTCCTGAACTTTATTGCACGTACCTGATCCAACTGAGCCACTACCTTTTCCACCGGTAGCTCTAAGGATCTTGTGTCAAGCTCAGAGAAACCATTAAATTTTTTATCCTTCCTCCAAGGGTGGTTCTGAGGCAAGTAAGCTCGATGACCCACCCACTCGATCTTATCTATCAACCCATGTGATAATGGATTATCATTGCAAGGGGGACAAGCCAAATAACCTTTTGTTCTCCACCCAAACAAGTCACCCTATGCAGGGAAGTCATTTATGGTCCACATTACAGCTGCATGCATACGAAATGATTGTTTGCTGTAGGCATCATAAGTCATAACACCTTTATCCCATAACTCTGTCAACTCGTCAACCAAGGGCCTCAAGTAGACGTCGATGTCAGTCCTGGGTTGATTCGGTCCAGGAATAAGCAATGACATCATGAAAAATGGGTCTTTCATGCATCTCCACGGTGGCAAGTTATATGGCATTAGTATGACAGGCCACATGCTATAGGAAGTGCTCATATTCCTGAAAGGATTGAATCCATCAGTTGCTAAGCCTAGCCTAACATTGCGAATCTCTTGGGCAAACTCTAGATAATTTAAATCAAATTCCTTCCACTCTTTAGAGTTATCTGGATACCTCCTTAATCCATCATCCACATGTCTATCATTGTGCCATCTCATGACTTTAGCTGTCTTCCTAGACATATACTATCTTCGCAACCTCGAAGTCAACGAAAAATAACGCAATATCTTGTTAGGGATCTTTTTACCCTTGCCATCGCTCACCTTGTACCTGGATGCCTGACATGTGGGACATTTCTCTAAGTGAGCATTCTCCTTCCAAAATAGTATACAATCATTTGTACACGCATCTATGAGCTCGTATCGCAAGCCCAAGTCACGTAGTAACTTCTTCAACTCATAAATTGATCCCGGGACGACATGGCCTTCAGATAGGAACCGACTTAGTATCTCCAAAACCTTATCGAAAGACTTATTGCTCCACCCGTACTCTACCTTCACCTGTACCATCTGAATGACAAACGATAACAACGTATCTGACTTTTTGTAGCCCGGGTACAAGCCACATTGCGAGGCCTCTAATAATTTCTCAAAGTTTCGTACATCCTCCTTCTCTAGGTTAGCATCCTCCATATAAGTCCCCCGGTGATGGTCCTCTATCAAGTCATGATAATCACCCTCATTCTCATCCTCATCATGTTCATCCTTGCTTTCATCTACCTCCTCGGGTTGTGGCAATTCGCTATGTTGCAACCAAGGATTATACGATACCATAATCCCATTTACGAGCAGATGAATTTTCATAATATCATACTCATGTTTCAAATAGTTACGACATTTGATACACGGGCACTTTATCTCCCTAGCCTCATCTAAATGCACCTTTGCAAAATCAATAAATGATTTCTCTCCATCTCTATACTATTGACTGAATTTATTAGAAAGCAACATACAACTCCTGTCTATATCTGATCACCTACAATTCATATTGTCTAAATTAAGTTAGAATACCATAAATTCAATTATAAGCCATATAATGAAATTAACAAAAATATCCTCTAACCGTAAATAACCATATATAAGTGTTAGGCTCTCGATTGCAGAAATGAAGCCACTAAAACAATGGGGTCCAGGTTCACCTTCATCAGCCAACCAATTGTAATTATGTATGTTGACTAGATAAAGATCACATACAAATAGATACCTTCTTATTTTGCAACAATGTCTATTTTTTTTCATATTCCCTTTTGATGTTACGAATTTATTAAACCATTATAACCATTATAAAAATCTTTTCACCTCAAAATGAAACCATATTCGCTGATAGAGATCACAAAATCTCTCTCTTTTCTCAGTTTGAGTCATCGCTTGAGCCCCACAAATGCAAAGTGGATGTATGATTCTATAATCTCTCTCTGTCACTAACTTTTCTATTATCTTTTGATATTTAAATTTTTTTATTTAGATCTATAACCTATATGTATGCTTGAATCAAACAAGAATTATTGATTGTATGTTTTTGCTAGATATTCAAAACGCAGCATCACAAAATATATTTTAGAAAGGTATAATTTTTGTTTAATTTCAACCATAATATGTGAATTGAACAAAATCGATCAAACCATACCACCTGAATAATATAAGTCTGCTCAGTTGTTTATATACACCAGTTGATTTTGGTCTAGAAAATCTTTAAACCAAAGCTTCAATTCGGTGGGAATTTTTCCTCCAACCCTGACTGAATCAAATCGCTTTCACCCACAATCCAAATACAAGTAATATTCAGGTTAAAATATAATTGAAGCTAAAACAGTGGAAGTAGAAGAAACGTAAATACGTTCAAATGTTCGATTGATAAATGAATCATGTATTCTATGGGACGAGAGTACAAGTTTACTAAAACATACCAAACTAAATCTTATATCCTATTATTTGGACACAAGTTTTTATTAATAAATCAAATTCCTAAAAGGTCAGCATTATTGATTTAAATAAAAAAGTGAAACAATAATGTAAAAACTGAAGGATAGTGATTGTTAAATATTCTAACTTCTAGTGAAGACAAACAATCACTAACGCGCTATAAAAGCACAGAGATTAACTATAGCATCAGAGAAGCTGTGGGACAGTGGGACGGCACTTACGTTCGTAGTGGGACAGTGGGGCGGTGGGGCGGTGGGAAGAAACTTATGTTCGCGCGATGGGACGACGACGGAGTGAGGAACGGTGGGACGGCGACGGCTAGAGGAGCGGTGGGGCGGCGACTTTGCGAGAAGCGGTGGAGCGGTGACGGCGACGGCGACGACGCGAGGAGTGGTGGAGCGGTGGAGCGGTGACGGCGCGAGGAGGGATGAAGGGATGACGATGGCTGAGAAAGGGACAGCGCGGAGTTGGAATGTACTGTGCATTGGAATGTGAATGGACTGTGCTGGGAATGGATTGTGCTGGGTGAATTAGGGATTTCGACTGCGCGTGGGAGTGGGAATGGGAATGGGAATGGGAATGGTGTTAGGTTAATTAGGGATTTAGGGATTTAGGGATTTTGGAATAGTTTTCATGTGTTTTTTTTTGTAATTTTTTTCATGTTTTTTGATTTTTTAAAAATTATTCTGGTTAATATTTTTTAATTTTTTTGATTTCTAATGATAAAACAAATATAAGAGTATAACTTTTTACTAGATTTGAAAAAAAAATTATTAAAGACGAAAAAAGCTTTAAAAAATCTTAAATTGGCTTTTTAAGGCTTTTTTGGTTATTTTTTAATTTTTTAATTTTTTTAATTTTTTCATAACGAGATAAATCTCAAAAGTATTTTCATTTAAATTAACGTAAAAAAAATTTACTAAAAAAACTATATAAAAAAGTTTTTAAAAAATTATCTCGAACATAGCCATTATTAGGGATGAATTAACTATTTTGATGATGGAAGTCTTGGAGTTTTGAGCCAACGTCACACCAGATTCGTTAGGAGTTTTGATAAGTGTTCAAAGGATTTGTTAGTTTTATATAAGATTCCAAATTTTACATATAAGATTTGAAATTTTACATAAGTTAATAGTAAAATTACGTAATTTTATAAATAAATTTATTAAAATTATATTGACTAAAAAAATATGTTGATTTTTACCTATGCACAAAATTTGTCGGTAATGAATTTTTTATTTACCAATGCATAATATATTGGGAAAAGTAAATAAACTTATTGTACCAAAAAATATGTTAACTTTTACCAACGCACACAGTTTGTCGGTAATGAGTTTTTATTTATCGACGATCTACATGTTGGCAAAAATAAATATTGCGTAGGTAAAAGATTTACATTCTGATGGAGGGAAAAATATTTGGCGCCAAATGTTTTTCAATACTTTTTGCCAACGAATGAGTTCTGTGTTGCTAAAAAAATTTTTTTTGAACTTTTGCCAGGGTATTTTGTTTTAGCGTAGCCAAAAATATATATTTGTCAACTAAAAATGTCATGCGTTGGCAAATTTAGTCGCCAATTGTGCATTTTGTTGTAGTGATGGTGTAGCTGAGGGCGCGGCCATTGAGAAGTACAAGGCCTCTGATGAGTACGTAGTGGAGCTTGTTAGGTACCATATTAATGGTTTTGAAGGAATGAAAGCTCAAGCTTCGGCAGCGTTCTCTAACCTGGACTTCTCCAAATTTCTCCCTGAGGACGAGAATACTTAGTGATAGTAAGTGTGTAATCTCAAGAGGGGGGATGAATTGAATTTTTAAAAAAAATTATTTAAGTATAAAATTCAAGTATGCCTTTTAGTTCACTTATAAGTATTAATTCACAAATATATTTTTAGATATGTCTTCTTATTAAAAACTCAAGTACAAGTATATTTGAAATGACTTAAAAAAAATTGTAAGCACAAATGAAGATGCTAACTTAAAGCTGTTTTTGATTGAAGATAACAATGCAAATGTACTTCAATTTTAATTGACAATATTTAAACCTTCTTGTTAACTAATACTTGTCTTGTTTTAACGATATAAGTATAACTTTTAAGATTGATACTTTTCAAATATGATTTCTAGAATAATATACAAGAAATTTTTAACTTGACAATATTTCTTACAAAGTGAAATGAAATGATTCAAAAATTTTCTTGCTTTAACAAATTAAAGGATGCAAGAAATAAATAATTCAAGTGCAGGTGTGTGTGTGTGAAGCAATGACAAGCAAGAATATAATAAAGTAAAACAAAAGAAATGAGCAAGCTAGAAGATGAACACCAAGATTTTTACAAGGTTCGGCGCTACGGCCTACGGCCTTACCTCAAGCCAACCGCTATGAGAATTTCTTACTACCTCTCCTTCAATAGGCGGAGGAGCCTCTCTCCTTAGTCTAGGCGGAGTAGCCTCTCTTGAGAATGTACTCTTCTCAAGCAATCCAATCCTTGTATGCAGATTAGCCTCTTTTGAGAAACGCTTTTCTCAAATACAACAAATGACAAGAAGAAGAAGCACAAGTGAATGCTCTTTCAACGAGCAGATAAGTACGAACAATGAAAGCACTAAACTCACTTCTCAAGAAATATAACAATGAAACTCAACAAGAAATCTAATAATTTTTTCTATAAAATATGAATGAAAAGCTCAAGAATTTGAAGCACTAAGAGAGTGTATATGAGAGAATGATTGAAAGGCTTTTAATGAATAAAACAAGAGCTCAAGGGCTCTATTTATAGGCCTCGAAATCAGACTAGTCGTTGGGCTAAATAGGGTAAGTTCAAACTAGCCATTTTCAGCAAAAATTTAAATTTTAACATGTTCGGTCGACTTGATAGACTAGTTCGGTTGACTGGACCATACTTCAGTCGACTGGACCTCAAGGGTCAATCGACTGAACTGCTTTAGATCTGAAAATCAATTTTTGGCAGTTCAATCAGTCGCCTAGGTAGAAAGCCTCAGTCGACTGAATCATTAAAAATCTAGATTTTTATCTTTCGAAAATATTTTGATCACTTTTTGATTTGGAAAAATATTTTAAAGACTTTTTAGGATTCCTATGAGTTTTAAAGAGATATTCATGAGATTAGTGAATGTATATAGATCCTAAAACATAAAATTTAAAATTTGTTCTTCAAGCCTTCAATATCTTAACTCTTGCATCTTGTTCTAAAATTTGTTGCCAAAGGATTTGATTTGAAACTATGCATCACGGCTTCCACTTTGTATCTTGAATTATGCTAAGCGTATATTTCATGTAAACAATCTCAATAGGCACAATTAGATACATAGGTTTGTTATCATCAAAATCGGTCATTGAAACCTTGTTAGGCCAACACTAGGATCTTAGGGTGAAGGACTTACATATTTTTTGTGATTTTGTACTAAAGTTCTAACTCTTTTCTCTCTCTCTTTTTTGGAAAGTGAAATAATTTTTTGGGTCGTATTTAGCGATGCCTTATGCTAAATGGGTCATGTTTTGGCAATGCTTATCTTATTATTTTTGCTTATTGTTTCTTGCTTAGCTTCCTTTTTTCTTTACTTTATTTTTGAAACGTGTGTTGACTATATCTTGGCCGACCAAGTTAACCAGGAAACAATACCTTGAACCGGAAATACTTTCGCTATGCTTAATTGATCTAATTGCTTGATTGTAGTCGATAAACAACGTAACTTGTAAAAGAACTAAGAGTTTGGTCAGTGTTTGGGTAGCCGACTAAGTTGTTTTCCCAACCAAATCAAAAAACTCTAAAGCCTTGGTCGGGCTCTGGATAGCTTCGACCTTTATGGGTCGACTATGTCGTCTCGGGGACTTGATAACAAAACTCTAAGGCCTTGGTCGGGCTCTGGATAGCTCCGACCTATATGGGTCGAACTGCAATTCGTTTGTCCAGTATTCAAGCTCTTATTTTTGCATTTATTATTTCCTTAATAGCCTATTGAGTCATCTCGGGGACTTGATCAAAAAACTTTAAGGCCTTGGTCGGGCTCTAGATAGCTCCAACCTCTATGGGCCGACTGAGTTGTCACGAGGATTCGATCATAAAACTTTAAGGCCTTGGTCGAGCTCTAGATAGCTTCGACCTCTATAGGCCAACCGAGTCATCTCGGGGACTCAATCAAAAAACTCTAAGGTCTTGGTCGGCTCTAGATAGCTTTGACTTATATGGGCCGATCGAGTCATCTCGGGGACTCAATCAAAAAAACTCTAAGGCCTTAGTCAAGCACTGGATAGCTCTGACCTCAATGGGCCGACCGAGTCGTCTCAAGGACTCGATCAAAAAACTCAAAGGTCTTGGTCGGGCTCTGGATAGCTCCGACCTATATGAGCCGACCAAGTAATCTTAACTTTACTATGGTCTCTCCTATTCGGATAGTTATGCTAGGGGAATTTCATAGGAGCTAAGTTTTTATTAATAACTGGCATGAATACATCACTGATAATACTTTCTCAAATGCTCTGTATTCCAAGGGTGTGGTAATACCTTACAAACTAAGCCTTTAATCCGAAATACCCCTATTATAACCCTCTACTCTATTCGGTAGGGCTCTTCCCAACTTAGCCCCTGCTTCCCTTGTTGGGGATCTATGGTGGACTGGGTCTCTTTTCTCAAAACGAGATCCCCCTTTGCAAATTCTCTCCTTTTAACCTTCTTGTCTTACTGTCTCTTCATCCTCTATTGATATGCGGCCACTCGGATTGCTGATTACTCATGTACTTCTTCAAGGGTGTCAAAGTTGGCTTGAAGGCCCTCTTCGTTGTCTTTTTCTTCAAATTGAGTTACTCAGCCCCGAAGGCCAACGTGAATGGAATTTCTCCCGTAGTAGTTCTTATAGTTGTGTGATCGACCCATAAGATACTTGGTAATTCTTTTGCCCAAAGCCTTTTGGCATTCTCAAGTTTGGTCTTGATCATCTTGACGAGCATTTTGTTCATCACCTTGACCTGCCAATTTGCTTGAGGATGAGCCAGAGTGGAGTAATGCATCCTGATGCGTAGCTATTCAGAAAATTCCATGTACCTCTTGTTGTCAAACTGCCTCCCATTATCGCTTATTATGACCCTTGGTATTTCGAGCCTACATACAACTGACTTCCAAATGAAGCTTATAGTGTTTGCCTCTGTTATTTTAGCCAATGGCTCTACCTCTACCCATTTTATAAAGTAGTCGATAGCGACTATAGTGAACTTGGTCTATCCTTTCCTAATTGAGAAGGGTTCGACCAGGTCTATCCCCCATTGAGCGAAAGGCTAAGGTGAGGTGATTACCGTCATCTTTGTGGGCGACTGTCCAAACACATTTGCGAACCTCTGGCACTTATTGCATCTTTTCACCAGGTTAAAGGTGTCCCATGTCATGGTCAGCCAATAGTATCCTGCTCGCAAGGCTTTGTGCTGTAAGGCTCGGCCACTAGCATGATTACTGCATACCCCTTCGTGAATTTCTTCCATGATGTAGTCCGCTACTTCTTCCTTCAGGCATCTAAGATATGGTAGGGAGAAACCTCGCTTGTAGAGCTGATCATATGTCTTATCCTTCTAGCTTCGATCGGGTCAATATGGCTTATTCCTTCTTTGAGGTATGTCATGATTGGTTCGATCCAAGTTACTCGTACTTGGGTTTCTCTTATGTTGATGGTTTCTCACTCCTTCCATTCCAATCCTGGTTCCGCTAGGTATTGAAGTGGAGTGCTAGGATCCAATTCCTCTTCGGGGGCAGAGGCTAACCTTGCCAAGGAATCTTCTTGTTGGTTATACGCCAGGGGTACCCGAATAATCAAGAAGTATTAGAAATACCAGCTCATCCTTTGTGCTTCTTTCTGATAGGTTGTCATCCTTTCTTCTTTCGCCTCGAACTCATCCTGTATCTGACCGACCACTAACTGTCAATTGCTATGCATCCTGACCTACTCAGCTCCAACTGCTCGAGCAAGTCTCATTCTTGAAATTACTACTTGTATTTAGCCTCATTGTTGGTGGTTTTAAAGTAGAAATGGAGCGAAGATTCTATTACATCTCCCTGTGGTGATACGAGAATGATCCTGATTCCACTTGCTTTTGCATTAGCTAAACTGTCCACATAAACATGCCAGACTTTTGCTGCATCGAATTTTTTAAACTCGGTGGGCTGAGGGCAGTCCGATGACTCTACTCCCTGTCTTTTCCATCTGTTTTGCTAGTGAATTCTACCACAAAATCGGCAAGAGCTTGCCCCTATCTCTAAGGACCATTTAACTAATCATCCCAAGAGGTCTGGTTTCTGCATTACTTTCCGTAGTGGCTGGTCGGTCGGCACTACTTTCGTGTGGGACTAAAAGTAAGGACGCAGCCTTCTTGCTGAGATGACCAATGCAAATGCTAGCTTCTCTAAGTTTGAATACTAGCTTTCTACCTCTCAGAATGCTCGGCTGATATAATATACAAGCTTCTGAATTCCTTTCGAGTCTTTCCTAACCAGGGTCGTGCTCACGGCGAATTCGAACACGGTCGAGTAAAGGAATAGCTCCTCTCTAGGGCTCATTCGAGACAGTAGGGGAGGAGTGGAGAGGTAGTGCTTAAGCCCTTCAAATGCCTTCTCGCATTCCTCCGTCTATTCAAAAGCTTTTCTCAAGGTTTTGAAGAAAGGCATGCATCAGTCGGTTACCTTTGAGACGAACTGATTGAGTGTTGCTATCATGCTAGTGAGCTTCTGTACTTCCTTCGTGTTCCGTAGGGAATGCATTCCTTGATATTCTGGCTCACCATGAAGTCGAGAAAGTTACCTCCGTTGACGCTGAAGACGCACTTAGCTGGGTTCAGCCTCATGTCATACTTCTCAAGTACTCAGAATGTCTCTTCGAGATCAATAAGGTGGTTGTCAACTGCCTTGCTTTTTGTTAGCATATCATCCATATAAACCTCTATATTCCTTCCGAGCTGCTCTATGAACATCCAATTTACTAAGCGTTGGTAAGTTTCTCCTACATTCTTTAGGTCGAATGGCATAATGTTGTAGCAGTAGAGTCCTCAGTTGGTTATAAAAGAGGTCTTCTCTCAATCTGCTGGGTGCATCCTAATCTAGTTGTATCCCGAGAAGGCATCCATGAAGCTGAGGTGTGCGTGCCCAGCTGTAGAGTCCACCAATTGGTCGATCTGTGATAAGGGATAACTATCTTTAGGGCAGGTCTTATTCAGATCTGTAAGATCTATGCATATCATCCACTTCTCATTGGGTTTCTTTACTAAAACAACATTTTTCAACCACTTTGGGTACTGTACCTCCCTGATGAATCTCACCTCCAGCAACGTGTTGACTCTTATAGAAATTGCTTCATTCCTTTCCTTGGAAAAAGTCCTTGGGTTCTGTTTGATCGGTCAATAATTCATATTCACGTTAAGTCGGTGCTCCATCACTTCTACCCGTACACCCAGCATGTCTTCATGTGTCCAAGCGAACACTTTCTGATGTCGTCTGAGGAACTGCACCAGTTATTGTTGCTCGGGATATGGCAGAAGAGCGCTGATAAATATCTTCTAATTCGATCAGTCTGCGTTGAGAGGGAGACCAAGGAGCTGTTCGGTCGGTTTGGGCCATTCCCTCCTTTTTTTTTCTCGGCATTCCAATGTTTCGATCGTCAGCGATTCCTTACCGTTCAAACCCCTAAGGGAGGTAGCATAGCACTCCCTCGCAGTGAGCTGGTCAGCCCTGAGTTGTTCGATCCCATGTAAGGTTGGGAACTTTATAGTCAGGCTGAACGTGGATGTGACAGCTCTAAAAAGGTTGAGCGTCGCTCTTCCCACTATGGCATTATATGCAAAGGGATAATTAACAACCAAAAATGTGACTTATCAAGTGGATTGGTTCCAACTGACCCCAATAGTCAAGGGCAGCTCGATGGCTCCAAGGGGGTGGATGTGTATCTGACCAAGGGAGATCTGGCAGAGGCAAGCCGATTTCTGCTGATGTTGAGCTAATCGAAGGCTTTTAGAAAATGGATGTCTGCTTAGCTCCCGTTATCTATTAGTATCCTTCGTACCTAGTAGTTGGCCAGCACCATTGTGAACACCAACGGATCATCATGGGGGTGCTGAGTTCTTTCTTCATTGTGATCCAAGAAGGTAATCACCTCTTCCCCCTCATCCCTCTTGCTCTTTATCGAGCGACTAGCGGTGAGTACCTCCTTCGGGATCTCCATTCGTAATCTTCTTGAGTGTGCTCATTTGGATAAGTTGCTATCTCCTCCTCTTGTGAAACCACCAACTATAACTTGAACTTCTCCAGCTATTTTTTCAAGCTATCTGAGGTTCTTCATGTGCTTTTCTTGGCTCCTCTTTGCTTGGTCGATTGGCCACAAGTCGTCGTAGTTGGCCCTTCTGGATTAGGGCTTCTATCTGTTAGGGTTGGTATACTAAAAATCATGTTTTTAGTATTTAATTTTATTTTCAAAAAATTAATTTTTTATTTTATGAGAATCTTTATGAGTAATGTATGCTTATCATTTCTTTGTTGTGCATGGATGTCCAATATTCTGTATAGTATTTAATCGAGTATGTAAAGTACGGCTTACACACAGAAGATCAGATTTTAGGTTTTTGTAGAATATAAGTTTTATGTTCACAGTTTAGATGGAAATGGACATATCATCGGTACGACTGTGGCACAGAGTTTTAGTAGGCCTGTCTTGGTTACGGAGAACAGATAATAGCGTAGTCTATTATTCAAACTCTCTGTGCCAGTATACTTTGTGTGTATTGAATGAGACATTTAGGGTAATTAATTTTATACTGATTATATAAATTAATTCACACCCCAAGGTTATTATGAATAGTGCTTATCCTCTTAATCCTGAAATAATTATTAATTTGCTTATATTTAATATTCGTTATTTTGATTCATTAGAGGGTGCGATCTTATATGAAGCTATATTCTCAGTGAGTTGGATAGCAGTATTATTTATATGAAAAATATTAATTATTGACGGAATTCACATCCCGAAAGATCGAGATTGATGATACCCCCTTAAGAAAGCTTATATGTTTTGACTGGGCCAAATCCTGCAGGTGGATTTGATTATTTGGTGGTCAAATAAGTTAAGCGTAATGGCTTAAGGAATATCAAGATGCCGACTAAATTAAATTGTCAGCAATTAAATTTAATTAACGGGTATCGAAAATCTTAACATGGAGAGAAATGGTAAGTATTTAATAACAGGAGTTCAATGCAAGAAGGTCTTGAAATTATGGGTCATAGTGCAATTATAGTTCTTTAGTGGTGTGAACTGTAATTTAATGTTTTATGAAAATTGAAAAAACCGCTGCATCTTTCCATAATTGCAGAAATCACTGGTAGGTGTCTGTGTTCCACTAGAAGTCTTACTCATAATTACTCCTCAGGTCCTTGCTATAACCCTATATATATGCGGGTAGGCTGAACTAGTTTCATATCATATATCATATTTTGTCTTTCAAGATTAAAGATATTTAGGTTCTGCCGGTACGAGTTCTCAATAGTCCGTAGCCCACACTATGTTCGAGGATCGCGTAAGGGAATACAGTAGAATATCTGATAGGAGCTTCTACTCGGAATCAAATTGTAGTTGAAGAATCGATCGACAAAAGGTATTCTTCTAAATTAAGTTTGGTTGCATGGATTTTATTTTGATCGCTCGTCGTCAATATTTTTATCTGGAGCCCGTTTCGGTGTTTTCCCGTCCAGTTAACTTTTTATCAAAAATCGTTTGCAAAAATAATGATCTTGGCAGTTTTACCTCCAACATTATCTGCTCATTTAGATCAAAGTAGTATTTGGTGTTGTGTCCATGGTCTTTATGGAATCTACAATACTTGTCTTGGTTTCTCTGATCTAGCGTGGTCCTAAGCTTCTTTGGCCACTTCAGATCGGGATCATCATGTATTTACAACAGAACTTGGTCAGTTGACGTGTTCAAGGAAGTATACCTCTCGAAATGGCTGTGGGGAATTCTCGGCCTCTTGCTGTCTGTTTGGCTAATATTGACTCTTTCAACCTTTCTCGGTCTCCTCGATCAGTCTGGTTCATTTGGCCGTTGACGTTCGATCTTCCTTTCCAGTTCGAGTATAGACTTATCTTTTCTAGTATTCATCGCATTCTCCGCATTCATGTGCTTTTGGGCCTTGGCCATCAGCTCGGCCATGCTTTTCAACAGCGCTTTGGATAAAGAAAATAAAAAATTAGTGGGTTGCAACCCTTCCATAAAATGCTGTTAGGGCCACCTTATCATCCACATTGTCGACCTAGAGTGCTTCTGTGTTTAATCTAGACTTGTAATCTTTGAGGGATTCTCAACTTACTTATTTGACGTTCAATAGGTAAGTGGTCGATCGACGCTGCCTTTGTCCCCCAATTGTAACGACCTAGTTCAAACCCTAGTTGTAACAACCCGATTGATAATGACCAGTGTAAAGATCCAGCCTAAACCCCAAGTATTAGAGATGAATAACCCACAAGGCCATAGAGCACGAAAGAGGTTCGAAACCCTAACTCAACCCGAAACCCTAATTCGATCCAAAAACCCTAAAAGGTCCAAAACTCAAGCAACAAAACCTTAACACTCGGAGGATCTTCCAACATTCTAAATTAAGTAAATAACGTAAAATATAAGATTTAAAAATAAAAAATTCTCATGAGTAGGATAAAATGACTATTTTGCCCTTAGTACAACAAAAAGTTTTAAAAATCAAAATTTTGACACATGGACACCCTAAATCAAGAATTTGAGTACAATTAAGTAGCAAAAGACAAAGTAACATAAAAAATGACAAACATACCCCTAAGTGACCCGTTCTCCTTGGAAGATGTGCTAAAAAGTAGCTTTTTTCTTTCTTTTAAGCTTAAAAAGATGAGAAAGAAATCAAACCAAGCATTATGATGATCCAACACTTATTGAACAAGTAATATACATAATAATATGGTGTTATAGGATAAAAAACGTAAATAAATCATTATTGAAGTTCATACATACCAAAATAAGTTAAAAAATCATATTTTATCTAACTAGCTTAATTTGACTTAAAAGACTACTTCTATTTAATCAATTATTATATGAACTATGATAATTCATGGGAATACTAAATTTATCATAAACATACTAAAATAATAAATTTTAGAAGAAAAAGACACTAAAAAGATACATCAAATTAATTTTCAAACCATTTTCTTGCATAAAAGGGCACACAAATAAATGCAAAACTCCTTGATTGATGTGGGGTCAGATTTTTATCCCCCAAATTGACCCCCCATATGTATTTCCTTCCCTTGATATGATATGTTCCCTCAAAACTAGCACCAAATTAAATGAGCCCATGTGAAGTGGAAGAAAAACGAGAAAAAATTACTTAATTTGCATCATTGTGTTCCCTAGTCTTTTTCTATATAAATCAAGCCAAACACCTTCCCTCTCCTCTTCATATTTTCGGCCAAGAGAGGGGAAAAATTAGATCTCCATTGTTGTTGAGTGTTCATATAAGTTTGAGGGAGAAAAAGAATGAGAAAGAAGGAAAAGAAGAAGGAATCAAGGAAGTTTTCTTAAAGTTAAGTCTTAATCCACCATCCACCCTCATTTGATCTTTCAAAAAAATAAGTAAAATATCTAAATCTTATGTCTAATATACCTCAAATTATTGCTCAACTCATCTCTTTAAACACTTTAAGAATCGAGAACTGAAAACAAACCGAAAAGGCATCTTAGTTGATAATTAGGGGCTGTTGTGTTTATGGATGATATGAGATGTTGTTGTGTATTACTATTTTTGAGTTTGATGACTTATAAGTGTGCTGAAATCTTGATATTCATGTCTAAAACACAAGCATACAAAGAAATGAAACAAAAACTTGACATATCATTAGTAGGAGCCTTGAACATAAAGGGGCTTCATTTTGAAAACTTTAATGTTTCTGCCCTGAACTTTGGAATGCCATGACTCAACCTAAATTTTTTTTCTAAGCATTCTCTTTATATTTAGATTTATATTCTTGTGTTATCTTTCATCCAAAGTTGGTTTCAACTCATTTGAGTGAGTAGAACCCGAGATATTGTAATTTTACAAAAGTGTGTCATTTTTCGACCAGTCAACACTATCGACCTAAAAGCCGTAGTTTACAATGAGATACGAACTTTGGACAAACTATAAAAGTTGTAAATAAAATGTATAGATAACTACCCACCAAAAAGGAGAACAAAATATTGAGTTTTGATATGCCAAAACCCCTTTGAAACACTCTATTGTGTTTTAGCCCTTAAAGGACACTTCTGTCACATATTTTAGTATAGCCCAAAACCCCTACTTTTATTGATCTACTCCACAAGTGGTCTGTATGAATATTGTAGCTAACATATTGAACTACTTGTTGTCCAAAACTCAAACCTAGAAACCTCGAGAAAGTCCCCTAAAACCATTTCAAACCCTCTATCCAAAACTGACTCTGCTGAGTCTCAGCGGCTGACAGAACCCATTTTATAAAATGGCCAAAGACTCTAACTTATTCCATATAACTACTCTTAGCACTAAACATGAAACTTGTAGGAGACATGATAAACTAGAACTATCCAAAACTGGGCTCATTTGGACTTGATTTGATACCCCAAAATCGAGACCAATAGAGGCGTATTTTCGGTAAAAGTTTGAGAAAAGTGCTGAACCATTTTCGCTTAGAATGCTTTATTCAACCATTTACCTTAGGTTTTGGCCTTGATGTTAAATATAAGAGTTGTAGAAAATATTTTTATCTAAATGATGGTTAAAAATCATAACTTGATTCCATATCTAGGTACCCCAAAATACTGTTACACTTTTTAAATTGACACTTGAACATTTACCTTACTTTTGTTAAGTGTATATTGACACGTTACGATGTGGGACATAGAGTAGATGCTCTAATTAAGTTATATTGGATAATTTGTGTATAAGAGTAATAAATTGATGATTAGAATTCATGTCGCTAAATTGAATCCATATTTCATAAGTTGTAATTCTTGCTTCATATATTTGTACTCCATGCTCATAATTTTCCAATTCACTGCAAAGTATATATATATTATTTTAGCCCATGCCATGATCAATTTATATCTGTGAATTGTAAATGGCAGTTACATATGTCATATCATGTCATCATTGGATTAGGTTTATGGGGTTCACTGAATTTATTTATTTAGTTGTTTTTAGAAGAATAAAATTGAACCTTAGGCCTCATACTTGGATTGATGGAATTGGAATTATTGAAAATTTAAATATTTAGGAATATTGTGATATTGGCTATATACCCTTATTTGTTTTGGAAGGTTTTGTCCCAAGTGCTAAATGCACATTATTGTGATATTTGTATTTTGGAGAAGGTAGTTCGGATGGCATAATAATATGAGTTAAATTTCGTGATCCTGCGCTTGACCTTAACCTGAGAGTCGAGAGCCTGAGTTTTGACTTGTTCACTCCCTTGCCGTTAGTGATGACCCGGCTGGACACTTAATCTGCTATATAGTCATCCCACGACTTAAGAAACGCTCTTTGTCGGTCAGCAGACTTGGTCTGCGTGATTGGGATCTTGGGATTTAGGGTGGTTCACCTCGGTTTAGGAGAACCTAGAATAACTTAAGTTTAAATTGAATTAGAAAAATTAAATTGGTTGCATCACATTCATTTGCATTACGTACATGTATACTTGTTCTTATATATGTTTGCCTTGCCGAGATTGTGAAATTTGTCTATCTCCTTAACTATAAATTGTATTGGGTGTTATATGATATGCATTGTGGTGAATTTTATGTTGTGAGATTAGTAAGAAGGTTAGCATATTTTGCTTCTGGACTTTGGCTTATGGCATTCGTGTCACAGGTAATGAGGAGTTCTTAGAGGAAGTCATCGCAGAGGGAAAAGAAGAGTTTAAAGAATATGGTGAGCTCTAAGAGCACATAGATCCCACTGATGCATTCTGAGGATTCTAGACCTCTGCTTTTGTTCTTTCATTCAGTTTTCCCGTGCTTAGTGAAAATTTTAAAATTTCTTGATGAAACTGTTTACGCTATGTACTTTTAATCAGTCTAGAATTCCTTTATGATGTAATAATTAACGAATGTAAATATGGATGAATGGATAGAATATCCATTTATTTATATTTATATATGTCCCGACGTGTCCAGAGAACGGGACGTCACAGTTGGTATCAGAGCCCAGGTTTAGTGAACCTTCAGGCCTTGGGTTATGAGAAACCATGCATTATGTCACGTTGGAGCTCTGTAGAATGCGTTGTATTAATTATTATTATCATCTATACATTATAAGAACTAAAATCTGCTGCATTTAAGTCCTATAGCCAGTCGTGTTAGGACTTTACCGGGATCAGAAGTATCAGAGAATCTACATGAAAAGGACGAGTAAGAGCATCAGAATTGAAGATCGGAGATTCATGCAACGAGCTATCTTATTTTAAGGGGGTTAGATAGGAGTACATACCAAGAGAAGTTTTAGATATCACCACAAGAGACACCATTAGAATCCCGTGACTTCATCCTTATAAGTCCTTTTCTCATTTATCCCAAGCCCTTGTGTCAAAACTTTTTAAAGTTTTTTTAAATGTCCTTCCTTCTTATATCATCAATCCTCAATGGTACTGTCAAGCGTCGTTCGTCGGTAGCCCTTATGTACCCAAGTCTTATTGATAACCCTGTTAGAAATTTAATCGTAGAAAATACCCATGTTCTCAAGTTTTCATACCTTGATAATGACCGGTATTCGCATTTGATTCTCCTCCGATTCAGGTCATCATCTTTGAACTAACTCTTCTCTTATAGAACTCGATATCTATTCTTAGTTAAGTATCTGTTCCAAACATTTAACATTGATAAAATCTTCTGCCAACGTTTATTTCTCTCGATTCTGAAACCACAATCTGTTGCAGTGATTTTGTGAATTCTCTATACACTCTTGAAATCTTTACCAGGGAAGTAGACTTGGATGCTTAAATTAAAGTACGTTAGGCAGACGTAAGTTCAGGACAAATATCTAGTTTGGCTGCCCCTTTTGCTTAAACATCTCTTTTATCATAATCTAATTGTACTTGATTAGTTCTGGGAATATTTGTTTAAGTATTGTTCACTGCCCTCCTCTTGTTTCACCTACATTTGAACCCCAAATGACCACTCAATTTGTGGCAACAGTAATTGCCTTTACCGTGGCCATTAACCTTATGCAACCTATCATTTGAACCATCTGGGAATCTTCCCTTGAATCTTGGTAAAGGATTTGTTCACCTTCCTTAAGCCATTTTAACCTCCAGCCATATTTTGTGCAGTTTAGTACATCATTCGAAATCCTCAGCTAAATGCTTGGCCGCTCGCCGCCCTAGTTCGCATCTCTTAAGACCTAAATCGATGAGAAACAATAGTTATTAGAGTTTAATGCTTTCACGAGGAACTCGGATTGTGCACATCCTCAGAAGAACCACCTAACGCATCATCAAGTCGCAAATTAGATCTCTACTTGGAACGTGTTTTAAAGATTAATAACCCCAACTATAAGAACTGCTAAATGAGAGCTCATGCAACATCTCTAACGGAGATCTATACGATGGTTCCTATCGTCATCATTGAAAAAGTTCACAGGGGACCTGCAAAAGTGTGGCACGTGGAAGTACAATGGAAATCCTAGGGAACTTAGAAGTAACATGGGGCTACGCGGTCAAAGTTCGATGGTTTTATCCACACCTATTTTAGTTAGGCCCCTATGTGTTATGTACCTCGCTCTTTGTAATCGTTCTAAGAAAAACTTGTATTCTCAACCGACTACGTACTCGAACTTGAATGTTATGAAATACAATTGAATAAATCTTAAATTAACTCCACAAGATCCCAAAGCACAAAAAATAATCAAGAACTGAAATAATCCTCAAACCATAACACTTTTTATTTTAGGATGGCTGGTAGACGGCCAAACCACCGACAATCTAACGGGCTCGTAGACAACGAAGTACCAGCACTAGCCCAAGTGTTGCCAGAACTAGTCGTTAGCATCAACGGTCCCCTCGTACGTGACCGAGCGTGGTTCTTATATGAGATGGGCAGACAGCGAGCCCCGACATTCAAAGAAGGAGCAAAACCAATGAAAGTAGAAGAATAGCTAAGGGTGGTTAAGAAGTTATTCAACTCTATGGGAGTTCAAGTTGAAACTGACCGAGTGACCTTAGTAGCGCATTTATTGGAGGGAGAAGCTGATCATTGGTGGTCCATGGTCAACAACATAGAGGATGTAGCAGCTCTGATGTGGGACCAGTTCGAAGGACTATTTTTGAAAAAGTATTTCCAAGCCCCCTTTCGTCAAGGACAAGTTCATGAGTTATTAGATCTTAAACAAGGCTCAATGACAGTAACGCAGTACGTGAATCGCTTTGAGGAGTTAAGTCATTTTGCCGTAACCATTGTACCGAATGAGGAGTCCAAGGCACGAAAGATTGAATGGGGCCTTGAGCCATCTATTCGAACAAGGGTGATTTGCTTGCAACTCCTCACCTACACTCAAGTAGTTTGGGCCACTTTGCTCGAAGAAGATTTGGAACCAAAGGAAGGAAAGCACCAGCTCTGGAGGACCTGTAAGGAGCAACCGAGTGTTTGTCCCTAAGAAGTCGTACTCACAAACTAGCAGGAAAGAACAACAAGGGGGACAATAGATGGACTCGATAGTCTATTTCAATTGCAATAAATTAGAACATAAAAAGTTTGAATGTCTGCTACCAATGGGAAGAAACTATAATATTCGTCGACGAAAGTAAGATAGCAAATATCGAGAAAATCAACTTCAACAAGGAACAGGTGGCTTGGGAAGGATGATGCTGCTTGACCAACAAGAGAACCAATGGACGTGATGAAATAAGAAAGTCAACCTGAAGACGAGAAGGCACCATGTTGGTAAACCATCCCTAACCTTTCACACGAAGAAGTGCAGGACAAAATTTTCGGGACGAAATTTGTTTAAGGGGGTAGTTTGTAATGATCCTGTTCGGACCCTAGTTGTAACAGCCCAGCTGATAATGACCCATGTAAAGATTCATCCTAAACCCTAAGTGTTAGAGACAGATAGCCCACAAAGCCATCGAGCACGGAAGAGGTTCGAAACCCTAACTCAACCCAAAACCCTAATTCGATCTAAAAATCCTAAAAAGATCCAAAACTCAAGCAACAGAAGCTTAACACCGGAGGATCTCCCAACATTCTAAACTAAGTAAATAACATGAAATATAAGATTTAAAAATCAAGATTTCTCATAAGTAGGGTAAAATGACCATTTTGCCCATAGTACAGCAAAAAGTCTTAAAAATCTAAATTTTGACACATGGACATCCTAAATCAAGAATTTAAGTATAATTAAGTAGAAAAAGACAAAGTAATGTCAAAAATAACAAAATTACCCCTTAGTGACCGATTCTCCTTGTAAGATGTGCCAAAAAGTAGTTTTTTATTTCTTTTAAGCTTAAAAAGACGAGAAAGGTATCAAATCAAGCATTATGATGATCCAACACTTATTCAATAAGTAATATACATAATAATATGGTGTTATAGACTAACAAAAGAAAATAAATTATTATTAAAATTCATACACACTAAAATAAGTCAAAAAGTCATATTTTGTCAAACTAGCTTAATTTGACTTAAAAGACTACATCTATTTAATCAATTGCTATGGAAACTATGATAATTCATGGGAATACAAAATTTATCATAAACATACTAAATAATAAGTTTTAATAGAAAAAGATACTGAAAAGATAAATCAAATTAACTTTTAAAGTATTTTTTTACACAAAATGGCACGCAAATCAATACAAAACCCCTTGATTGATGTGGGGTCAATTTTTTGTCCCCCAATCTGACCCCCTAGCTGTATTTCCTTCCCTTGATATGATATGTTTCCTCAAAACTAGCACCAAATTAAATGAACCCATGTGAAGTGGAAGAAAAAGGAGAAAAAATGACTTAATTTGCATCATTGTGTTCCCTAATCTTTTCCTATATAAACCAAGCCAAACACCCTCCCTCTTCTTTTCATATCTTTTACCAAGAGAGAAGAGAAACTAGATCTCTATTATTGTTGAGTGTTCATATAAGTTTGAGGGAGAAAAAGAATGAGAAAGAAGGAAAAGAAGAAGAAATCAAGGAAGTTTTCCTAAAGTTAAGACCTAATCCACCTTCCACCCTCATTTGATCTTTTAAATAAGTAAGTAAAATCTCTAAAACTTATGTCTAATATCTCGCAAAATATTCCTCAACTCATCTATAGACACCCCAATTTGACCCCGCCTAATCTTAGGTGAATTCGATGATGAAAACAAGTAAATTAGTGCCTCGATACAATCCCCAGAAAGTGATCCAAGCTCGACATTTGAACCCGAAACCTTCGAACCAATGAAATTTTGTCGAACCATCGAAACTTGCTGCCCAAGTAAGGCGACTGCCAACTCTCATTGTGGCGACCGCCATAGAATTTTGTGGAAACCCTAGCTAAAAGTGGTGACCACCACCTTTCATCATAGCGACAGCCAACTTCCATTGTGGCGACCGCCATAGAACTTTGTGGAATCTTTCAAAAACATGGCGACCACCATCTTTCATTGTGGCGATCACCAACTCCAAATGGCCTGACGTGTCCCAAAACGTGGCAACATCTCATTGGTTGAAGAATTTTATAAATATCGTACCCCATCGTACGTTTTTAGTACGAATTTTGAGTGAGAGAGACTCTGCTGATAAATTAAGTAATTCTGAGCCTCGACGCCGAAGCCTTGTCGAGATACTAAGTCCCGAACCTCCAACACCTACATTGAGGCCCTGCTTGGATTACCCCCCGAAGGTTGAGTTGATAAGGCACATTCCACAACTTGAGAATTTCTCGGCAATTTAGGTATCCCGTTTAGATCCCCGAACTTTCTAAACTCCACTTTCTCTCCTTTGGAGTGACCAGGTTAAATTCAATCTTTAATTGCATATATCTTTTATTTATTTAGTTGATTTTGTTTTGCCTCTTATAATCTAGTTATTGTCTTTTAATTGTTTAGTTATTAATTTCTCTACATTCACACTTAGCACATTTGTTATTTTCTTTATTTAGACTCATCAATTAGTGGTAATATAATTTGACAAAACGATTAAATAATATCGTTATTGTTATGATATAAGCACTTACATAAAAATGATTGTAATCATCAATATTACATCTATTTAATTCCAATATTATTTAATGTTCTAACATTTAATTTTATTTTTCTTTCTTTTAGTTAATCTAATTTTCTTTTACTAGCATTTCATTTTATTTTCTTTTCTTTTCTTGTAACATTAATTCAACGCTTCATTTTATCTTCTTTTCTAGCATTTAATAGTAATGTAATTTCCTTTCTTAGCATTTACTTTCTTCTTTCTTTTTTTTCTTCTCATAATGTAGCTTTATTTTCTTTTTAAATGCCTCATTTATTTTCTAAATGTAATATCCTTTTAATGCACCATTTTCTTTCTTATAAGCATTAGTTTAATATTCTTGTATTAGCATTTATTTTTCTCTCTTTTCTTTTAGTTAATTTAATATCTTTTTCTAGCTTTTATTTTCTATTTTCTTTTCTTTTATTTCAATAGTAGTGTAAAATTAATTCTCTAGCTTTTTACTCCATTTATTTTCTTTCATTTATTAGTAGTTTTAATTTCTTTTAAAGGCACCATTTTCTTTATTTTTCTTTTCTTTTCTTACAATATCAATTTAATACTCCTTTACTAGCTTTTATCTTTCCTTTTCTATTAAGGGTTAATTAGTCTAGAGTCATATTTTGGCATCTTATTTGAGAATAGATCATATGCAATAAACTTGTATTACTCGATATCCTTTTAATAAGTTTACAGACTTTTATACCCTCAAATTATTTTTCATAGATGTTCCATACATTAATTACTTATCAGCTTTTAAATGGAACGTTACAGCACTAGTGAGTGATTATTTATGAAGGATTTTAATACCTTATAATTCATAATAGAGAATATCTAATGATTCTATATTTTGCTTCATCAGGTTATAGAAATATAGAGAATAGGCTATAACATCCCATATGGTAAATAGAGAGATTTTAATGTCCCAAATAAGCGCGTTTCCATTTATTATTCCATTCGCCTTGGAATTTCTTCTTTATGGTAATTCGAGATCCTTAACAAATGAAATCATCTTGTATTATTGGCTCAATCAGCACCATTTCCATAACATAGAGTGCGAATATGGTAACATGATAAGACAAATATGTTTAAATGAGAATATGGTAACATGACCAATCATTTATCCCATTTACAATTACTCATTTTCTAATTTTCTCATTTACGCAATATAATTTTGTGCACAACTTAAATTCTTGATGGTGCATAGGAAATATTTTTCATTTTCTATTAGTGTAAATATTGAAAAAGAGAGGAAGAGTGCTTATGAAATATGTTTAACCCAAATGTTTGGAAATTAGTTAGAGCCACTTTTTAGTCAAACATTATTATGAAAAAGTTTCGTGAGGGGGTTTCTATATTCTCATATATGTTACTTATCAAAATGAAAAGCATGAATAATCATAGAAATTGCCTCAAAACTACACATTCTATTCTCACGTTTTCTTTTGTTGCAACTGTTTTTTTGCATTTTCCCATCAACCAAAAATAAACCAATCCAAAACTCGCCTACAGAGATCGAGTCCAACAATTTTGAAGGACTGTGAATGTGTTTGATTCTTTGAAGGATTGTGAATGGGTTTGATGCTTCAATGGAAATGGAAGAACTGTGAATGAGTTTGATACTTCAATGGAAATGGAAGCATGAATCTTCGGCTATGGAAAGCGGTATCTTCCACGCTAGTTCTTCGGAGCCTATGTTGATGTTGATGGCGGTCTGAGAATGTGCAAGATACTAAAGTAAAAATGTTCTCTCAGTCAACTTTTACTGAATATGGAAAGTAGATGTTAGAATACTGTAAGAAGAAAATGCGGAAAAAATGTTTCCGTTCTAATTGGAGGGGCAATTTTGGTACGTGCTATGAAAATATGACTCAATGGAATACATGTTTAAGAGGTAGTCCTTATCTCTAAATAAATTGTCAAACTAGGACTCTGGATTAAATTAGCCATCTATTAATATTAGTGTGATCTCCTTTTCTAGTATTTTATTCTCTTTTATTAGTTTTAAATTTCCTTATAATATTCTATTTCCTCTTCCTTCTCTTTAGTGTTAGTATTTCCTTTCATTAATGTTAATATTTAGTTTTCTTTTAAAGCACTACTTTCTTTTTCTTTTATAGTTTTGTTTTCTTATAACTTTATTTTATCTTTCTTTTTCTTTCACTAACCCCAAAGATCATAAAAAGTCTATTTAATTTAATTTTCATTCTATAAGTGTAATTTTTCTTAAGTATAATTTTCTTCTGTTTTATTTTAGTTCTCTTTTAAAATGTAAATAGTTAGAATCTATTTTCTTAGTATAATATTTTCCAAAAACTCTTTTCATAAGTTTCTTTTATAGGCTTTCTTTTGGGATTCTTTTTATGCATCCTTTATTTTATATTTCTTATTTATTTTGCGTTTCTCATTTCTTTTATTAATTTATCACGTTAATGCATGTTTTAGTTTCTTTATTTGAAAGCATGTTTAGGATAGTTTAATTTTTTTGTGAGACCCGGACCCGTCTCTTTTTGAGACATATGTATATATGATGTGTTTTGCATATATATGTTTGCGATGTATGATTTAATCGTTTTGATACATGTTTATGTGTAAAAAAGCATGTGGAGTTGGTTCCCAGGGTTATTGGGAGTTGCCGAGCGATTATCAAAAATTTCAAAAAAAAAAATATTTTCGAGATATTTTGCCTATAAATATCTTCTTTAGATATTTTATTCAAAATATCTCCTCATTCTCTCTCTCTAGCTTTAAAGACTCACCAAACGCTCTGCCTTCTCTCTAATTTCTCGGGGGCCTGGGGCTTGATTTTTGTTAAACCAACTGCTGATCCGTAGTATCGGCATCGAGGTCTACGCATCCATCTGGACAGAATTTAATTCCGACGAAGCTCAATTTTGTACGTGGATCGAGACGTCGAGTTTTGAACTTACCGAGGTAGGATCTTAGACTGTATAACTGTCAAAGGGTACGACATGTAATCCTACATGTTTCCACCGTTTAAAACCCATGGAAAAGGTGTTTGTGTTCTAAATCCGATTTGGGGTTAAAAATCATTTTTCAGCGTTCGATTGGATGAAATCGAAAGACGGAGTTTCCTTTCGAGGTTTTATGATAGTCCTAAGCTAGGGGATGCTTGTGGATATCAAAAACAGGAGTTTTGAGGTTTGATTTGAGGTTGGGAAACAAAAATCGTAGCTCAAAAACATGATATGGGCAAGTTCAGTCGACTGGACCTATGAGTTCAGTCGACTGGATCATCATGTGGGAGGTTCAGTCTACTGGACCTGGAGGTCAGTCAACTGAAATGGCTTCTGTTTTGGATTTTCATTTCCAGTGTGTTTTTCAGTCGACTGGAGGGTGAGTCCAGTCGACTGAACCTAGATTGTTTTGGAAAAATGTTGTGTTTTGGTTCAAGCCTTCCTGGTGTGATGTTTATCCGGGGTTTTGATCGAAATGCTATGGTTTCAAAGGGGTTTTTGAGGTTTTCAAAGGGATAGTTTGAAAACAGAATCTTGGGAAAACCTTTTAACGTGTTTGTGAAGATTTGAAGCTAGCCTTTGGGGTTGAGTCTCAACTTCTAGAACATTTTGGGTGGAAGTATGTTTTTACATATGTTGTTTGATCTCCATGGTTCATGGATGGGATCCATTTTATATACATGTGTTGTATACCTGTTAGCGTGTTGGGTTTTACAATGATATCCGTAGATGTACCGTGACAATGGGTGTGTGGTTTAGAGTTGGGTTTCCATTGCTTCTTGGTGAAAGTCTAAAAATGTGCGCAAAGTGGGTTCGCTACGGTCCCTCGGGTTAATCCCCGTAAACGTGGTATTGGTTAACTTTGTCCATCGGTTGTGGCAATCCGTAAAGAATCGAGTCGTGATTTGGTTAACTTCGTCCAATGGTCATAGAAATCCGTAAAGAAGCAAGTTATCCCTTGAGTGGGTATGTTGTTGTGACATCGTATAGAACTTGTCATTACCTAGCAGGCCTTAAGTGGTTCAGGACTAGGGTAATGGGCAAGGGTCTATAGTTGTTACCTTTATCTTGAGTTGATGGAGTCGGTACATAGGATTACATTTATTGTGTCTCCTCAGCTGTGTGTTTCGAGTCGAGAATGCTGTGTTTTACTGCTTTTTCCCTTAACTGTGGCATGATAACTGTCAGATTATATGCATAGTTTCAAGGATGGAAAACTGACAGATTTTTGAGAGGAAAACTTATTTGGTTTTTGTGGTCGAGCTCGCTCCCACCATATGATTGCATGACCTGTATTACAATTTACAGTCTATTTTTTATTGGGTTTCGGCTCACGGTGTTGGATTTTTTTTGCTGTAAAATCATTTTCAGGTGAGCATGAGGAGTTGACCTAGTTGCAGAGGTGATAAAAGACTTGCTGTAGTTTTCCCTTTTTGAGACATGTAATTTTACATGTGACGCCTGTTGAGACTGGTTTTGTACGCCTTTTGGCGATATGCTTATTCATGTATGAGAATGTATGTTTATAGTTTTATGAGAGTTGAACTTGGAAATCTTTTATCTAACTGTTATATTTTGATTTCCAACCATAAAAAACCTATTTTCATAAAATGGGTGTTTTGGTGGGCTTTCGCGTGACCCAGATGATTGGGGCGTGATAACTTGGTATCAGAGCTTTTGGTTCGAATACTTATGAGCCATGGAAAAGATGGTACATCATCTTGTGAGGATGTATGTGTGCTTGACTGCATGTGTTACAACGTTTTTCTAACATAGCATGATAGCTTGTGATGTATACCTGGGTATGGAGGTTGTACCTTAAGATTGATTAGTCTTGCCTTAGGGCATTTGGATTAACAAACTTGGGAGCCAAGTTAGAGACGCGTTTCACGGACGTGATTTCTAGCTAGGAATCTAAGTAGGTTATCCAGATAGACGAGTCATTCTTGTTGGTTCTCCTCGATATGTGAGATATGTGATGACATGATATTACGTGGCTATATGTTAGCATGCTTATCTGTCTTTTACGTTAGCAATAACATGATGTATGGGTTCTCATCCTGTTGTGTTGCTTTCGTATAGAGTTATGTCCACGCGGGAAGACGAGGCCGAGGTCGAGACCGTGGCCGTGGTTCTGGCCGAAGGGACGTTCCAGTCCCAGATATTGGGGATGCTAATGCACCCCAAGGACCTGTTGTTGAGGGAGATCTGTTGTGTGAGATGGTCGGCTCCATCCGGCAACTGGTTGAGGCCACTAGGGGTAGGGAGAGTGTACCAGAGCCGAGGGCGACGGTTGCGATGCGGGAGTTTTGGCGTCTGGACCCTCCTACCTTTTTTGGGGATCCTAATCCCAGGGTTGCCACTGAGTGGCTGGAGCTGGTTACCAGGATTCTTGACTCGCTTCAGATTGAGGAAGATGATCTAAGGGTTATATGTGCCACCTTCCAGCTGAGAGGGAGTGCCCATATGTGGTGGAAGTTTGCCAAGACCACAGTGGAAGGCACTTGGAACACGTTCACGAAGGTATTTCTAGAGAAATACTTTCCAGCGACACTGAGGGATCGTTACAGAGAGGATTTCCTATTTCCAGCGACACTTATCCCGATTTGCACAGGAGATTATACCTACTAATGAGTTCAAGGCGAACCGATTTGAGAGGGGTTTAAGGCCCGCTATCAGGGACATAGTGGCGGCATTCCAGATGCAGGTCTACACTGACTTCGTACAGATGGCCATGAAGGTGGAGGACACCTTATTTGAGACACGCAGGGACAGAGACAATAGGAGTCAGCAGGACGGGGGACGTGCACAATCTCTGGGACGCAAGGACAAGCGTCAACAGACATCTGGTCCAAATTCTCATCCGGTGGGGTCGTATCCTCCCCGATCTTTTGCTTTCTCGCCTCCCGTAGCTTCAACGGGACGGTTGGATCAGAGGGTGCTTTGTCATAGATGCCAACGACCGGGACATCGTGCAGCAGAGTGCAGGAGTGCAACGCCTGTTCAGGCACAGTCATAGTCGCAGGCACCAGAGAAAGGACCACCGATATGTTTTGAGTGTGGACAGACTAGGCACATCCGGAGGAATTGTCCCTAGGGAGGGAGCATTCAGAGTACCGCAGGAGCACCAGCTGTTCCATCTAGCCAGGGATGATAGACGTACCAGCAGCCTAGAGCTCAGACGTCCAAATTCTCAAAAGGAGGTGCATCAATGCAGTCAGGTAGATAGTCGGCCGTTCAGAGCCGCAGTGGACCAGCCAGAGCTTACGTTCTTACAGCGCCTAGTTCTTCCAGAGCACCGGTCGCACCTGATGTTGCTACCACCTCCGTGATTAGAGGTACTCTTCTAGTCTTCGAATCATGGGCAGTGTTCTTATCGACACTGGAGCATCACATTCATTTATATCTGCTGCTTTCACATCTGATTTGGGATTACAAATGGATTGGTTGGGTGGTACTATGTGCGTGGAGACCCCGATGAGTGGGAGTGTGAAGTTGAGTCTTATCTGTAGATCCTGCGTGTTGGATGTCGCCGGTCGTTGTCTAGAGTTTGACCTTGTTATCATAGACATGACCACATTTGATGTCATCCTAGGGATGAATTGGCTAACCACCTATCGTCCTTTCATCGATTGCGATCGATAGAGGGTGACGATTTGTACCCCAGCAAGAGATTGCTTTTATTTTGTGGGAGACCGGGATGAGGGTTTGAGGTCTATGCTAGGCATTGTGCGGAACCAGGGCAACCTGAGCTTCCTTTTCTCAGCTCTTATGTTGGACGAGGACGTTGGAGTTCGAGGAGAGTTACCTCCGGTGGTGTGCAATTATCCGGATGTCTTTCCTGATGATTTGTTCGAGTTGCCACCGAGCCGTGAGATGGAGTTTTCTATTGATCTAGTTCCCGAAGATGCTCCCATATCTATACCGTCATATCACTTTGCACCCGCTGAGTTGCGTGAACTCAAGGTACAGCTTCAGGAGCTGCTAGACAGAGGGTTTATATGTCCAAGTACTTCGCCGTGGGGAGCTCCTGCTCTTTTTGCAAAGAAGAAGGATGGATCTTTGCGTCTGTGTATCGATTACACGAAGCTGAATCAGGTAACAGTGAAGAATAAGTATCCAATGCCGAGGATAGACGACTTGTTTGATCAGATGCAGGGTTCAAGTTGCTTCTCGAAGATTGACTTGAGATCGGGATATCACCAGTTGAGGATTAGGGATGAGGACATAGCGAAGACTGCCTTCCGGACTCGCTATGGTCACTACAAGTTTTTGGTTATGCCGTTCGGTTTGATAAATGCACTAGCTACGTTCATGGGTCTGATGAACAGGATCTTCCATCCTTACCTGGATAGCTTTGTGGTAGTGTTTGTGGATGATATCCTGATATATTCACCCACCATGGAGGCACACGAGGATCACCTGTGAATCGTACGATAGACTTTGAGAGAGCATCGCTTGTACGCGAAGTACGAGAAGTGCAAATTTTGGATGTTCAAGGTGAGATTTTTAGGACACGTGGTGTCTACTGACGGAGTAGTAGTGGATTCGTCAAAGACAGATGCTGTGACAGATTGGGAGCGATCGAAGAGTGTCTTCGTGATCCGTAGCTTTTTGGGTCTAGCCAGCTACTATCGACGGTTCATGAAGGACTTTGCTAGGATTGCTGCACCGATGACGCTTCTGACTCGGAAGGGAGTTGTGTTTGCTTGGAGTGAGTCTTGTGAGTCAGCTTTTCAGGAGCTGAAGGCGAGATTGGCTAGTCCACCAGTTTTAATCATTCTAGAGTGAGGCTTGGGTTATACCGTGTACTGTGATGCTTCACATGACGGCCTTGGATATGTTATGATGCAGGTGAATAAGGTTGTAGCCTATGGTTCCCAGCAGTTGAAGATGCACGAGCGAAACTATCCTACGCATGACTTAGAGTTGGCAGCAGTGGTCTTCGCTTTGAAGACATGGCGTCACTATCTGTATGGTGAGCATTTTGAGGTTTTCTCCGATCACAAGAGCTTAAAATACGTGTTTTCGTAGAAGGACTTAAACTTACGTCAGCGGCGGTGGATGGAGTTATTGGAGGATTATGACTTTGATTTGCAGTATCACCCAGGGAAGGCCAATGTGGTGGCTGACGCACTCAGTAGGAGGTCTGATGGGTCATTAGCATCTGTGGCTATACGTGAGTGGGATATGCTTGCAGATGTTGAGGAGTTTGATCTTTACCTCAGAGAGACCGCGACGGGTGCTACCTTATTTTCTGTAGTTACTCGACCAGCATTGATAGCACATGTGCTAGAGCTCCAGCAGACAGATCAGGAGGCTCAGATGAAACGAGACTGCGTGGCTAGTGGCGAGGATACAACAGGATGGATTGTGGGTTTTGATCAAAGTTTGAGGTTGGCAGGCAAGTTGTTTGTGCTAGAGTCATGCCGAGCTAAGTTGTTACATGAATGTCATCATTCTCATCTTGCCGTGCATCCAGGAGGCACGAAGATATACCATGACCTTCGTCATCAATTTTGTTGGACAGGGATGAAGAGAGACGTGATCTAGTTTGTTTCCCGATGCCTCACTTGTCAACAGGTAAAGGCAAAACACCAAAAACTAGCAGGGTTGCTACAGTCGTTGCCCATATCAGAGTGGAAGTGGGAGCACGTCACGATGGACTTTGTGTCAGGACTTCCTCGGTCACCTAAGGGACACGACACCGTATGGATTGTGGTTGATAGGTTGATGAAGTCTGCACACTTTTTCCCCATCCGTGTGAGAGATTCAGTGGAGCGAGTGAGTGGATTATACGCCAGATAGATAGTTCGATTGCATGGAGTGCCAGTATCTATTGTTTCTAACCGAGACCCACGCTTCACTTCGCATTTTTGGCAGAGTCTTCAGAAGGCTTTGGGGATGAACTTGATGTTCAGTGCTGCTTTTCACCCCCAGACGGATGGCTAGTCAGAGAGGACAATACAGATCCTAGAGGATATGCTGAGGTCTTGTGTCTTTGACTTCAGAGGTTCTTGGGAGGATCATCTACCTTTGGCAGAGTTTGCATACAACAATATCTATCAGTCCTGTATTGGGATGGCACCATTTAAGGCTTTGTATGGAAGTCCTTGCAGATCGCCCGTGTGTTGGACAGACGTGGGAGAGACCACAGTCTTGGGACCAGACATGGTACGGGAGACGACAGAGAAGGTTGCTGTGATACGCCAGCGCCTATTGACAGCACAGAACCGCCAGAAGAGTTATGCAGATCAAAGGAGACGACCTTTGGAGTTTGCAGTGGGGGATCACGTGTTTCTGAAGGTCTCGCCATGTAGAGGTTTGATGAGGTTTGGTTGTAGCGGGAAGCTATCACCGCGTTTCATTAGACCATTTTAGATCCTTGACAGAGTTGGAGAAGTTGCTTACCGCCTAGCTTTGCCACCTCAGTTAGCATCAGTGCATAACGTGTTCCACATTTCTATGCTTTGGAGGTACGAACCTGATCCATCACATGTGTTAGAATGGGATGAGCTGCAGGTCGAGGAGGATGCCACTTATGAGGAGCATCCGGTGAAGATTCTTGACACAAAAGAGCTAGTATTGCGGGACAGAACCACTGCTTATGTCAAGGTCTTGTAGTTTTATCACGGGGTTGAAGAAGCTACATGGGAGCAAGAGTCCGAGATGCGTGCGAGATACACGGAGCTTTTTCCCTTGCGACCTTGTAGTGAATTTCGGGGGCAAAATTCCTTAAGGGGGGGAGAGTTGTGAGACCCGGACCCGTATCTTTTCGAGACATATGTATATATGATGTGTTTTGCATATATATGTTTGTGATGTATGATTTAATCATTTTGAAGCATATTTATGTGTAAATAAGTATGCGAGGTTGGTTCCCGGGGTTATTGGGAGTTGCCGAGCGAGTCTCAAAAATTTCAAAAAAAAAATATTTTCGAGATATTTTGCTTATAAATATCTTCTTTAGATATTTTATTCAAAATATCTCCTCATTCTCTCTCTCTAGCTTTAAAGACTTACTAAACGCTCTACCTTCTCTCTAACTTCTCGGGGGCCCGGAGCTTGATTTTTGATAAACTAATTGCTGATCCGTAGTATCGGCATCGAGGTCTACGCATCCATCCGGACAGAATTTGATTCCGATGAAGCTCGATTTTTCACGTGGATCGAGACTTCGAGTTTTAAACTCACCGAGGTAGGATCTTAGACTGTATAACTGTTAGAGGGTACTGCATGTAATCCTATGTGTTTCCACCGTTTAAAACGCATGGAAAAGGTGTTTGTGTTCTAAATCCAATTTTGGGTTAAAAATCATTTTTCGGCGTTCGGTTGGATGAAATCGAAAGAGGGAGTTTCCTTTCGAGGTTTTATGATAGTCCTAAGCTAGGGGATGCTTGTGGATATCAAAAACAAGAGTTTTGAGGTTTGATTTGAGGTTGGAAAACCAAAATCGTAGCTCAAAAACATGATATGGGAAAGTTCAGTCGACTGAACCTATGAGAATGCATGTTTACAGTCGACTGGATCATCATGTGGGAGGTTCAGCCGACTGGAAGTTCCTTTTTGAGACATGTACTTTTACATGTGACGCCTGTTGAGGCTAGTTTTGTACGCCTTTTGGCGATATGCTTATTCATGTATGAGAATGCATGTTTACAGTTTTATGAGAGTTGAACTTGGGAATCTTTCATCTAACTGTTATATTTTGATTTCCAATCATGAAAAACCTATTTTCATAAATGGGTGTTTTGGTGGGCTTTCGCGTGACCCAGATGATTGGGGCGTGACATTTTATTTTGTAGCAAATCCATGTTTAGGTAGTTTTGCCAACTTCTAGCATTGTTTTTCTTTATTATTTTATTCTTTTAACCAAATCATGCTAGTTTAGGTTGTTTCAATATTATTGCATGTGGGTATGTGTTTCATGTATCCTTTATATAGAAAATTGCATGCCATAGGACGTAGAATTTTTTTTCTTTTGACATTTATTTATTTTGGAGTGTTATGTACTTATTCTATGTATTTTCTATAATTGATTTTAGATGTTCTCTCTATGCCTCTATTTTCTTTATTTGCATGCATTTGAGAAATTCTATTAAAGAACCAGTGATGATTAGTAGAGGCCAACCTCACGGTTGGACGAACGGGGTGCTTAACACCTTTCCCGATTCGTACCTTAGCCCCCGAACCCTTTTCTCTGGTTAACGTTTTAAATATCAGTAGCCAATTTTGTTTTTCTTAGTTTTTCTCAAAAACTAAGTTGCGACTCTATTTTCAACAAAATGGGGTTTTCAAAATTTGATTTTCAAGGTGTTAAATTTTTTTTCTAAACATTCTTTGAATTTCTTATTTTTGAACATTTTTCAAAATGACTCATAAATCCTAACGCCAAAGTATTTTTTGGCGACTCTGCTGGGAACTGGTTTACAAAATCAAATAAGAGGGTTAGACTTGAACACATCATTGGTTCTTAATTAAACTTCTCATTTGCATTTTCGCATGCATATGCATTGTTCTTCAACCCCCTGCCTGGTCAACCTAATGCCCTGAACGTTAATCCGTTTCAGGGATTGTTGGGAAGATGGGCAACCCTTACTGACTGTACGCTACCATAGGTACAGTAAAAGAGTTCGGGCGTACTGTTTGACCATGTCCTGCACCACTCCAGGCATGGGAGGTATATACTCGGCTCTATTCAGAAGGTACCCTGTTCAAATTGACCAAAATCGGCCTCCTGCATATGGTGAACTTAGAACCCCCCCAATTAGGTGCTTCTAACCCTAGTAGGATTATGTGTTTTCCTTTATTGTATGTTTTGATTGTATATTGTTAGGATTATTTGTTCGGATTAGACTAGTTCTTTCTCCAGCCTCGTCCCGGACTTTCTATTATTCTTTGATTAGATTAGTTTTTCGCCTTTGGGTTCTTACCCGGGTTTCATTCCTCACCTTGATCGGTTTTTCACACTGTTGTTTTCTTCCCAGGGTCATTCCCACGTTTTGTTTTAACGCCTCTAGGGTAGTCTCTCTCTCCTCCGAGTTATCCTCGAATCGTTAGTTCTTCCCTGTGGTTGTAGACTTCTTCCCAGAGTCATACCTGTGTTTTGTTTTTGGACCTTTAAGATTATTTCTCTCCATTCCGGGTTCTGCTCGGGTTGCTAATTCTATACCCTTTTTAGTCTAGGCTTGCTTTATTCAAACCCCTTTCTTTCGGCCCATGTGAGAAAAGTATTGTTTTTCTATCGATTTTCCTCATAGGTCGAACCAGTCTCTTGAGGATTAGAATAGTCTTTTTGTCAAAACGTCATCCTCTTAGATAAAACCTTTCCTTTAGAACTTGGTTGATCTATCCCCTTGGTTCTCATCCTGGGTTTTCAGATGTTCGGTTGTTATGCTGGTGGTATGAGCCCGACATGGGCATTATTTCAGTTTCAGCTGTTTTGGGTATCTGGGGTATTTGCTGTCTGTTGTCTAAATTCTTTCAAAAAATGCTTGAGATTGGTTATTCTGCTTGTGGGATTCAAGTTTTTCTGTGGGTTACCATTGATCCAGGGAGAGTACAGTCGACACGAGCTTGGGTAAGATCAAAATCGGGCAGACTTCACAGAGTTTTTGAATCAACAGATGTGGCAGAGAATGAAGTTAATCTAACAACCCTGATGAGGGCCATTACTGAGATACAGCGGGCTGTAGAACAGCAGACCCAGACCCAAGTGTAGTGTCAAGCACAGATCCGGGCGATTCAGGCCCGTATCCCCATCATGAATGGGCAACCAGATGACGCGAATGAGAATGCCGAGGACTTTTGGGATGACAATCAAGTTCCCGATGGACCACAAGTCATTCCACCACCACCACGGAGTCCTCGACAGGTGATAGTTGAGGAAGAAAATATCGCTCAGTCCAAAGAGTCTGCATTAGTCGAGAAAATTGACCGGATGGAGAAGGTCCTTAGAAAGGTAAAAGGAATCGAAGAATATATGCTAGAAGTGCGAGGGTTATGTTTATTCCCCGATGCTAAGCTACCAGAAAAGTTTAAAATGCCTGACATGAAAAAGTTTGATGGAACCGGAGATCCCAAAATTCATCTCTGAATGTATGGCGGTACCCTGTCTCCAACAGAAATTGATGACTAGCTGAAAGCCTAACTCTTCCACTGATCTCTTTCTCAGGCAGCCCAAAAATGGTTCCTCTCCGTTAATGTAGCAAATACTAGAACTTGGGAGGACATAGCTATGGCAGTCGTCAGCCAGTACAGTTATAATAGTCAGTTAGATGTAGCAATTCGGGAGTTAGAAACCACTCGCCAAGAAAACAGGGAGCCTTTTGTTGATTTCTTGATCCGGTTGAGGGGTAAGGCTGCAAAAATGACGAACCGGCCCTCCGAGAAAGAACAAGTCAGGATCGTAGTGAAGAATCTTCAGCCTCCCCTAAAACGCTATCTGATCACACAACCTCTTTCCACATTTAAGCAATTGTTTGACGCCGGGGTTCAAATAGAGGATGCAATCCAGTCTGGGGACATTGAAAAAGTTAAGCCGAGCCAAAAACCACCAAGAAAGACCTTTCCCACAACCAACCAAAATCCATCCGCTGTTCGCTCGGGCGAGGTGAACCTTTTAAATCCTTCTTCTTCCACCTATCCAGCAAACAACCTTCAGCAGTCAAACAATGGCCAACAGCAACAAAAGCCGAGGAGGGTCTTCACCCCCCTCAATATTTCTTTATTCACCGCCCTGAATCGACTCGTCGAGAAGGGACTCATCAAGCCATTGGACCCCATGCCTGTTCCTGATCCACTTCCTCCGCGATACAATGCCTCCCAATATTGTGCCTTTCATCAAGGTCACGGGCATTTAACTGATAAATGCATGAGGCTCCGACATGAGATCTAGAATCTCATTGACAATAAAGTGAACCCTCCTCCATCAGCCACCTTGAAATCGAACGTCATAATCAACCCACTGCCGAATCATGCCAGGCAGGCTGGGGTAAATTACATGTCTTTAGCAGAATCGGAGGACCCGAGTCAGCACATTTGCTCAGCACACCTACCCTGCCCTCATGTTTCAATAATTGAGAACCAAACAGTATGCTCATTCATGATGATTAGAGGCAGTCGAGACAGAATGGAAGAATTGAATGATAATGCCTGGGAATGGTATCAACTGATGATCCAAATCTACCAACAGGAAGAGGAGCGCAACGAGGTAGACGATTGGCCATTGGATTATCCAACTCGGCCTTATGGGATTGGCCATGTACTTGATGGAATCACCCTTCCCCAACTTTTTGAGAAAGAAGTGTACGTCGATGAAATGCAGTCCTACTGGCTGGTCAGGATTGTATTGAAATCTGATGGGACCGAATGGACTAATTTTTGGGCCGCTCAGGAGCAGCAAGTGAACTTTATCGAAGAGGATATTTGGGAGGAGGTTGACAATACATGGGCTGTCGAAGATGATCCGGAAAGAAGGGAAAGGGCAGCCATTAGTGACCTAAATGATTTGTGGGCATTCGAAGGCCCTTTGCACGTAAACGAAGTAAGACAAACTAATAGTGCGACGTCGGGGTTATGGGATCCTGAAGACGGCGTGGAACACCTAACCAGAAGTGGACGACACTTTAAGCCAGCTCAGTTAGAGAGAGGACAGCCAAGTGAAAAGGGGAAAGAGACGGAGCAAGAGGAGGAGGATGATGCCGTGTTGAGACAACTGAAAAAGACGTAAGCCAACATTAGTATTTGGGGCTTATTGATGGCTTCACATAAGCACAGACAAGCTATTTTAAAAGTTTTGAACAAGGCCAATGTTCCGATAGATGCAACACTTGAGCAGCTTATTGGGCTCATTTTGCCAGCCGCTGAACCAAAGGTCATTTTCTTTTCTGATAAAGATCTGCCCGCTGAAGGAAAAAGTCACAATAAGCCACTTCACATTACCGTCAAGTGCCTAGAAAGATGGGTCCCGGTGACCCTTATTGATAATGGATATGCTTTGAACGTCTGCCCGTTGATAATGGATATGTACTAGGGCTGGTGATGTTGGCTATTTCAGTAGGCCTACTGAAAACGACAGTTGAGTTTCACGTACTAGATGTGCCAGCCTCCTTCAATCTTCTGTTGGGCAGGTCATGGCTACATGACCCAAATGTTCAAGCAGTACCCTCTACCCTTCACCAAAAACTGAAAATGATAAAGAACGGGACAGTTCTGACCATTCATGGAGAGGACAGTATTCACCCCCCGAAAGGAGGGGAGGGAACAACTCTACTAGAAGTTCAGCATAGTGAAGAGGACGTGTTGCTTAGTGGCTTTCAGTTCGATGAAGCAAAGGCTGTTCAAATGCTGATGAACGAAGAAGAAAGGTATGTCAACCCGAGGGCTGTAACGATGATGAGAAAAATGTCCTTCTTCCCCGGCATGGGATTGGGACGTAAACTGCAGGGAATCCCGAAACCCATTCAGGTATTGCCAACTTCGCACCATTTTGGTCTTGGGTATGAGCCAACGGAAGAAGATCTGGA
>JAOTRH010157446.1:0-80898 GCA_034768845.1 Heliamphora exappendiculata | reverse complement strand
TTTAATGTGGTTTTAAATTTTAAATAGTTATTATCTATACCAATAGATCCCTGCTATTATGAGAATAGTATGAGAATATGGTGTACCAAAGCGTAACGAAAAGAACATTTTTAATTCCCACAGTTAACGTGAATTTTAATTCACATTATTAACGTGAATTTTAGTTCTCAATTATCATTACGCAATGCATTTAGTGACTTGACTATGTTATTATGTTATGAATGTAAATAACTTGGTTAAATAAAAAATAATGTTATCATTTTATACAATATCTTATCATTATTTACATTTTATAATTGTGAATACTAGTTAATATTTTATTTAAATCAATGTGAATATTTTAACGGCAGAGACAGTAAAGCTAAAATTTTATATTATTAATGTAAATTTTTGTTATAAGTTCTCGATACGTAATACACTTATTATTATCATAATATAATATTTTGTGTATTATAAATATGGAGGTAATGATAAATGAGTTTCTCATATTGAAATATAATAATAAGAACACTGTGAAACTATTATAAAGCATGATGACTTACATGATGATGACAAATAAAGAGTGTGACATGTTATCATAATATAAATATAAAAATAATAATATAATGTATCATTAGATAACAATGGAACACTATAAGACTATAATATTTAATTATATAATAATGATAAATTATGAGAACATAATGTACCCATATATATATGTAGCAATGGAAATATTTTTTTTTCGACAAAAATATAGAGTATCGTGATATCCAAATAAGAACATAAGAATAATTGTATAATATTTCAGTACATATCAATGAAAACTTATATATTTCAAGAACCATCATTAATGTATGAGAACATAAAGTGAACATAATTAGGACATAATGTTTCACTACATAATAATTAGAACAATATGAAAAAATTATTCTTTTATGAAAATATAAATTTTTTATTTTTTAAAATTTTTTTATTCAATATAAATCTTATTTTATAGATCTCTACGAGAAGTTTCTAAAAATAAAAATATTATTAAATATAAATATATATACCAAAAGTTATACAATTTAAAATTTTAAAAATATAAACTAATTGCATAAAAAAATTTCTCTTTTCTTTAAAACTGTCCCTCTCTCTCTTCTATTCTCATTAAAGGTATTTTTGAAAAATGACAATTCTCATTAAGGGTACTTTTGTAAAATGATAAATAAAAATAATTTATTAGAATATAAGTTTTTTAATGAAACTTATTCCTAAATAATTCAATGAAATGGGACATGTCGTTGCAGCTTTCTTTGTTTTATTATTTTGAGTGTGTATATTATTAATATAAAAATTATATTGATTATATATTGTTAATCCTATTTGTGGAAATAATAAAATTTAGATACTGTTTATTTTATTTAATAAAAGATTAATTTATTTAAATACTTAATAAATTTTATTAATTTATTTTTTATAAATAAATAATAAATTAATCAGCTTAAATCATTAAAATAAGTTGATTTTAATTTCTAAATTAACCCAATTAAATCAGTCCAATTTTAAAAAAAAACATAGAAGAAAAGTCACTCTCTTTTTAGAATAGTATTGTGGTGATGAAATTATCTAATCATGATCATCTCAGATGTTATCTTATTATTATTATTTTATTTTATGTCATGCCTTCTTACTAGTTTATTTATATCTCCAGAAATTGACGTTTTCTTGAAATCGCAGTGTCCTATTGTGCTTCTATGGAGCTTGGTTTTTAATTAGTTTTATAAATTGAATTGTTTATTTTACATACTTTCTTTAATATATTACTCATGAAAAAGTTTAATTGATTAAATTATCATAACTAGATGATTAGATCATATTTATTTAAAAATGTATAACAAGCATGAATTTTTTAAAAAAGAAAAATAAGACAAATGTGATATAATCACGGCTATCAATATGTGATTAATTTTATTTTTGTATATATAACCAATTTAACAAACATTATAAAATGAATAATGTTGAAAAATAGTGGATTTTGAATACTTTGTTGATCATGACTTTAGCTATCTTTGGAGCTAAATAACTTTGGATTGGATTTATCTTTTTTAATGATTGTAAACCCTAATAGATTCATCTCCATGAGTAATTTAATTATAAATTTTTTAACGTTCAAAATCGTTAATGAGTTAATAAAAAATTGACTCTAAAAGTGTGTCATAGAAATTGACAAAATGATGGTAATTATGTTCTATCCCGTATTGGTTGGGAGAGAAACGGATGAGTGCCCAATTTAGTATAAAAGGTGTTTCAATTCCACATTGATTGGAAGAAACATGGGTGAATGACTTTTATAAGCCAAGTTGGGCCTAAGAGGTGTGCCTTTTGGGGGTACCCAATTTTGTAGACGGGGAAAGACTTACCCAACAGTGGGTTCGATCCAAACCCCACACGCGCGCGCTGCTGCTGCCCGCCCATCCGATTGATCGGTCGGGCCAGGTTGGGCTCGGATCCGTGGTCTATGGGTCGCGTCACGGGTCGGGGGTCGGGTGTTGGGTTACCGAACCGTTAGAGTGTTTGGTTCGGGGTCGTTGGAGTCGGTCTGGAACGGGTTTGCACCTGTTGGGCGGTCCAACCGGTAGGTCGAACCAGTTCTGTGCCTGTTCGGTCAAATCGAACAGCCACTGGTGAAGCCTATTTAAAGGCTGTTAATCGCTCGATTTGAAACACTAATTACAGAAACCCTTCTCCTATGCTTCTGTTGTTCTTCATAGTCTACATTTCGAAGTTCAAAGAGAGAGTTCGAACTCAATTTCGGTTCGCTGGAGTGACAAATTGCTATGTTGCTTTTGTTGTTCGCCGATCGTTGTATTCTGGGAGGCGTTTGTCGTCAACTCAAAGCACCGTAGCGAGGGCAACTTCGTCTTAAGCAGATCGTGTCAAACACGAGTCTCGATCAATCATTTACTATTTCAGGTTCTTTAATTTTCGTATTTACATATTCTGTTTTTTGGTGTCACAGTTTTATTTTACTATTTTCGATTATATTTTACTTATTCCAGTAGATTTATTTTTTTCTGTTGTAGTTTTCTTTTCTGCTTCATTAAAACATATTGTTTTCTAATCTATGCTTAATCCACATATTACTTTATAAAATAGATTAGTTTGTTACCTATTAATATTTTTCCAACAATCTTAAGACGAAGTTTTTGCATATATTTTCTTTTTAATCTGTTTTATATTCTAGATTATAATTTAATTGTTTTTCTAAAACAGTTTTCATATTACATTATGATTTGGTTTTAATTACAGTAATTTAATTCTGTAATTGATTCAGTATTATTTATTTTGTGGTTTAATCACATTTATTATTTTAATCTATTATGTTCAGATTGTTCAAGAATTAAATCGATTTATCTGTAGTTTTATTTTAATTGCAGCTTTTAAAGGGAAAATAAAGTCTTTTTCTGAGTTGCTAAAACAGCTTTATTTGTGTTGTTTCTGTAATATCAGAAAATTAAAATATGACATCTGAAAATATTGAAGTTACTGCTATTTCTCCTACCTCTGTTCCGATTATATCTTCAGTGATACCGGCTGTTACTACAACAGTTCTGGTGAATCATGAAAAAAAGTCTGGGAAGTTCAATTGAACTAATTTTAAAATATGGAAACAAAAAATGTTGTTTTATCTTACTATTCTCAATTTGGCTAGATTCCTACGTGAAGCTGTTCTGGCATTAACTGAATATGAAACTGACCGACAAGCGGTTGCTGCTGTGGATGCATGGAAGCATGTTGATTTCCTGTGCCGGAATTATATCTTCAATAGATTGGACAACACACCGTATAACGCGTATAGTCCAGTCAAGACCAAAAAGAAATTATGGACAATTTTGGGTCACAAATATAAGACAAAAGATGCCGGTGCGAAGAAATTCGTCGTCGAAAAATTTCTGGATGATAAGATGGTGGATTCAAAGCCAGTTGTTGGACAAATTCAGGATCTACAACTTATCCTACATGATATTCATGTAGAAGGTATGTTTCTGAGTGAATCTTTTCAGTTTTATGCTATTATTGAGAAATTATCGCAGGGCTGAAAAGATTTCAAGAATTACTTAAAGCATAAGCGCAAGGAGATAAAATTGAAGGAGCAGATTGTCTGATTGAGGATAGAGGAAGACAATCGCAAGTCTGAGAGGAAGATAGAAATAGAGTCCAAGGTAAATGTTGTGGAACAGGCACCTAAGGTCAACAATAAGAAGAGAAAGCATGTTGGTGACAAAGGCAGGGACTCCAAGAGACTCAAATTCAAGGGCAAATATTACATTTGTGACAAACCCGAGAATCGAGCAAAGGACTGTCACAACAAGCGCAAGAAGAATGCCCAAGTCAACGTGACCGAAGTGGATAACCTTTTTACTAGGGTGGATGACATTAGTCTTTTCGCCGTTGTGTCTGAAACAAACCTTATTGGAAATCCCAGAGAATGGTGAGTGGATACTAGAGCTACTCGCCACATTTGTTCAGACAGACGGATGTTCGCCACTTATCATACGATAGATGGGGAATAGTTGTATATGGAGAACTCTTCTACCTCCATGGTGGACGGACAAGGAAGGGTTATTTTGAAGATAACTTTGGGGAAAGAACTCATGCTCAACAATGTGCTGCAAATGCCAGCCATCTGCAAGAATTTAGTTTCTCGGCCTTTGTTGAGTAAGAATGGGTTCAGGCTAGTATTTGAATCTGATAAATTTGTACTCACAAAAGGTAGGATGTTTGTGGGTAAGGGGTATTAGTCAGACAGTCTTTTCAAATTGAATGTAATGATTGTTGTACCAAAACCTACTATTACTATGAATAACAATAATGCATCTTCTGCTTATATTGTTGAGTCCTCTTTATGGCATGGTAGATTAGGACATGTTAATTATAATTCTCTGCGTAGATTAATTAACAATAATTATCTGTCTAAATTTGATATTGATCTGAATCACAAATGTGATATTTGTATAGAGACAAAATTAGCTAAGGCTACTTTCCATTCTATTGAAAGGAATACAAAATCTCTAGATTTAATTCACAGTGATATTTATAATTTTAAATCAATTCAAACAAGATGTGGTGAAAAATATTTTATTACTTTTATTAATGATAGCACTAGATACTGCTATATCTATTTGCTTAGAAGTAAGGACAAAGCCTTAGAAATGTTTACACATTACAAGAATAAAGTTGAAAATCAACTTGGGAAGAAGATCAAAGCTCTAAGGAGCGACATAGGTGGTGAATATGAATCACCTTTTGGTGAATTCTGTTCACAGTATAGTATAATTCATCAAACCACTGCACTCTATTCTCCACAGCAAAATAACGTTGCTGAACGGAAGAATAGAACATTAAAGGAGACGATGAGTGCTATGTTGATTAGTTCTAGACCATCTCAGAATTTGTGGGGGGAAAGCTGTTTTTTCAACTAATTATATTTTTAATAAGATACCCCACAAGAAGACGAATGAGACACCTTATGAATTGTGAAAAGGTCGAATGTGTACTTACAAATTCTTAAGAGTGTAGGGGTGTTTAACAAAGGTAGCAGTGCCTACACCAAAAAGGTCAAAATTGGGACATGAAATCGTTGACTGTGTATTCATCGGTTATAATAGTAGTGCTTATCGATTTCTGATGCACAAATTCAAAATTTTAGATATACATGTTAATACTATTATTGAGTCAAGGAATGTAGTATTTTTTGAACATATATTTTCTTGTAAATCTGGACAAGAGACAAGTTCTATAAACAGAACTTATGACACTACTCAAAGTAGTGATCATGGTGAAGACTAGGAAGAAAAGGATGCAAAACCTAGACGTAGCAAACAAGCTAGAATATCCAAATTCTTTGGTCCATATTTTTTAACCTATTTGTTAGAAAATGAGTCTCGAACTTATAAGGAGGCGATGTCCAGTGCTGAAGCCCCTTTATGGAAAGAGGCTGTAAATAGTGAGATTGAATCCATCTTTCAGAATCATACATGGAAACTGGTGAATCTTTCACCCTGTTATAAACTGCTTGGATATAAATAGATATTCAAGAGAAAGATGATGGCGGATGAATCAATTGACAAGTATAAAGTAAGACTTGTGGTCAAAGGATACAGACCAAATGAAGGTCTTGATTACTTTGACACATATTCACTGGTTACAAGAATAACGTCTATACGAATGCTAATTTCCATAGATGCATTATTTAATTTGGATATACATCAAATGGATGTGAAGACGGCATTCTTGAATGGTGAATTGAATGAAGAGATTTACATGGAACAACCAGAAGGGTTTGTTGTTCCTGGACAAGAAAACAAAGTTTGTAAGCTCGTCAAATCTCTTTATGGTTTAAAACAAGCGCCAAAGCAATGGCATGAGAAATTTGACAACACTATGATGTCAAATGGGTTTAAGACAAACGAATGTGACAAGTGTGTCTATGTTAAAAGCACAGACAAAGGATATGTCATCGTCTGTCTTTATGTTGATGGCATACTCATCATAGGTAGTGATGATCAAACGATCAAATCTATTAAGAAAATGTTGAACAAACAGTTTGACATGAAAGATTTGGGAGTGGCAGATGTTATTTTAGGAAAGGTAATTTCTAAAACATCTAAAGGATATACTTTGTCTCAATCACATTACATTGAGAAAATACTTGGTAAATTCTCCAAGGATGATGACCATCCTGCGAGGACGCCGGTAGATGTAAATCTACATCTATCCAAAAATACGGACAAAATTATATCTCAATTGGAATATTTCAAGATTATTGGTAATTTAATGTACTTAATGAATTGCACACGACTAGATATAGCGTATGTAGTGAGTAAATTAAGTAGATACACAAATAACTCAGGGGCAGACCACTAGAAGGCGATAGTTCAGGTTCTTCGATAGTTCAGGTTCTTAGATATCTAAGATACACCCGTAACTGTAGATTGTGTTGTACCAGATATCCAGTTGTTCTAGAAGGCTACTGTGATGCCAACTGAATATTTAATACAAAAGACTCAAAATCTACAAGTGTATATATCTTCACTCCCGTAGAGTGCAGCTGTGTCTTGGAAATCTTTCAAATAGACATGCATCGCTAGGTCAACAAATGGAAGCTGAGTTTATAGATTTAGATAAAGATGGGGAAGACGCATAATGGGTATGCCATTTCTTAGAAGATATTCCAGTGTGGCCTAAACTTGTGCCAGTAATTTGCATTCATTGTGATAGTCAATCTGCAAATGGAAGGGCACAGAGTAATTTATACAATGGTAAGTCACAAGTGGAATTATATCCATTGAGTACATAAGGTCAAAAGATAATTTCGCGGATCTATTAACCAAAGGTTTGACTAGAGAGCAAGTGAATTATTCATCGAGGAGAATGGGACTAAAGCCTATTACAAAAGAGATATCTTAATGGCAATCCAACCTAGCTGACTGAAGATCCCAAGATCTAGATTCAATGGGACAACCGAATTATGTGTGACTCTAGGGGAATCACTAGGGAGATTAACTCCTACCAATTTCTATGATGAAATAGCGATGTCTGTAGCGTGTTTAAGGATAAGTTATGCTTTTAATGATTCTTATACCTTGGATATCCAAGTGGGGTATGACAGGATACTCTTAATAAGAATCACCTATATGAGTGTGAACTGGGCCGGTTCTATGAGAATTGTTAAGGCTAAATTCTCTAGAGCACTCATAAATGACTAGGTATGTTCAGGGCCGAAATGAACACAATCAAGAGAACTAAACTGTGTTTGAAAGACTCTGTGTGAACTCTATTGTCTTGGCTTACATAAACGGTTAAACAGTTCAAGACATCATATTAACTGTTTAGCCAGTAAGTCTGATAGTTTCTCACAAGGGAAGGTTCAAAGCCAAAAGTTACCTATCCTATGCAGAAAATTTCTTTTATTGAACTCTTTTTGTGTCTGCATCTTGTTGCATTTCTTTTTCCGTCAAATTCCATTCATGTGGGGGATTGTTGGAAAATAGTGGGGTTTGAACACTTTGTTGAACATGGTTTTGGCTACCTTTGAAGTTAAATAACTTTGGATTGAATTTATCTTTTTTGATGATTCCAAGTCCTAATATGTTCATTTCTATGAGTAGTTTAATCATGAATTTTGTGGTGTTCAAAATCGTTAACAGGTGAATAAAAAACTGACTCCAAAAGTGTGACAAAGAAGTTGGCAAAATGATGGTAACTATGTTTTATCCCACATTGGTTGGGAGAGAAGAGGGTGAGTGCTCAATTCAGTATAAAAGGGGATTTAATCTCACATTAGTTGGGAGAAACATGGGTGAATGGTTTTTATAAGCCAAGTTGGGCCTAAGGGGTGTGTCCCTTAGGGGTACCCAATTTTGTGGACGGGGGAGGATCTACCCAACGGTGGGTTCGACCCAAACCCCACACATGCGCGCTGTCGCCCGCCCGTCTGACCAATCGACGGATTGTGCCGTGCTGAGCCGAGCCGGGCCGGGCCGGGCTTGGTCAAGCTCGGGTCCGGGGTCCGTGGTCTACGGCTCGTGGTCGGATCGGATCAACTCTTATCTTTTTGCTAATTTATTTATTTAAAATTTAAAATTTAAATATTAATTATTTAAATTTTGTTACCGTTATTTAGTTACTGTTACTGAACCATTAGAGGATTCGGTTCGGGGCTGTTAGAGTCCGAATCGTTAGAGTCAGTCTGGAACGAGTTCGCACCTGTTTGGCGGTCCAACCACCAGGCCGAACCGGTTCCATGGCTGTTCAGTCAAACCGAACAGCCATTGGTGATGCCTATTTAAAGGTTGTTAATCGTCCAGTTTGAGACACTAATTATAGAAACCCTCCTCATGTGCTTCTGCTGTTCTTCATAGTCTGCATTCCCGAGTTCAAAGAGTGAGTTCAAACTCAATTTCGGTTCGCTGGAGTTACACATTATTGTGCTGCTTCTGTTGCTAGCCGATCGTTGTATCCTGGGAGGCGTTTGTCGTTAACTCCTCAAGACTCCCCTTGAGAATATCTACTATGATACGAATGTTTACAGGCACATTCAAAAACTTTTCAACATCTTCAAGATGATCCTACGAAAATAATTAATGTTTTCTTCTAATCACTCTTGAGCTCTTCTTTGAAGAGTATCACTCACTCACTCAAAGAAACAAGGTAACTCACCCTTAAATATAACAAAAGAAGAATTTAATGAGATTCTCACTCACTCTCTTTACAAATGATTAGCAATAAATGAAAAATAAAGAGATGAGAAATCAAGAGCTGGAGTTAATGAGCAATAAATGCAAGCTTGAGACTTTGATCTTTGATTCAAGCAATAGAACAGTAGAATTGAAGCTCTTATCTTTAAATGTCTAAGAAGTAACTCCTTATATAGCCTCATGGTCATTCATGACCGTTGGAGGTTGGTAGAAGCATTAAATGCCAAGAATCCAACCGTTGAACTCGGTGCCAAATTTGAAATTTCGTCGTAGGTGTCGACTCTATTCTATTTTGGGTCGACACAAATTTTCTATGGCTTGGTTCTTGAAGTGAACAAGCCAACTCATTTTTTTGTTGGTATCGACACGAATTTCTGCATCTTCTCACCTACACAACGGTGTCGACTCAAGTCTACTGGGTCGACTCGAATAATACTTTAGCTTTCCAAGAGAAACTGTTTGTGTCGACTCATATTGCTTTTTTTGTCTACTCGTAAATCTGTAGGAAGACTCGGTACTTTTGTGTTGACTCATATTGCGTTTTGGGTTTACTCAAAAATCTGCAAGAAGTCACGGTTGTTTTGTGTCGACTCATCTTCAACTAAGTGTCGACTCAAAGTTCAACAAAAAATTTCGGTTGATTTGTGTCGACTCATCTTTGCTTTGGTGTCGACTCAAAATTCCCGTATGACTTTTAGTGAGTTTCGAAGAGTCTTTTGGTGTTGACTCAAATTTCTATTTGTGTCGACTTATTTTGTTGCAGATGGTCTCAGTTCTTGTGGGTTGACTCAAAATGTCTTTTGTGTTGGCTCATCTTGGAGTACTTGAAAACATCTTAGGCAAACATGTTAAGGTGTCAACTTATTTGCTCAAACATGTCAACACACTTGAGATCATCATACATTCTTTGCCTTAAAGTGTCGACTCAAATTTCAATTAAGGTCGACACAAAATATTCTTTCCCAAAAATACTTAAGTGTCAACTTATTTGATAAAGGAGTCAGCTCAAATGGCTAAAGGTGTCAACTCATTTGTCGTTTTGTGTCAACACTACATTTTTAGAAATATTAAACATTATCTTTTTAAATCAATTTTAGAAAATGAATTATACAAAATCATCAAAATTTAATTAATTAATGAAGCCGTTGGGCTAAAAAAGGTGTTAAAGTATTTTCTAAACATTTATTGAATTCTCTTATTTTTAAACTAAAACCCCTAAATCCCGTTGCCACAGTATTTGTTGGTGACTCTGCTTGGGACTTGTTTTTGAAAATAAATAAGCAGGCTAGACTTGAACACATCATTGGTTCTTAATCTGAATTTCTCATTTGCATTCTCGCACGCATTTGCATTGTTCTTAGCCCCTTACCTGATCGACTTGACATCCCGGTCAATTTACTATCTTGGGGCTATGTTGGGGAGACAAGCAAGCCTTGCTGGTGGCACGCTTTCACAGGTGCAGCAAAAGAGTTCTTGCGTATCGCTTGACCATGTCTTGCAACACACCAGGTATGTGTGGTATATATTCAACTCTATTCAGAAGGTATCCTAATCATTAACCAAATCTGGTCTTTTCTACATATAATTGCGTAGAACCTACCATTAGGTATTGACTTGGTAGGATTATTTGTTTTAGGAAAAATTACAAAAACACCCCTTACATTATTCCCGTATATCACTTAACCCACTTTAATTAAAAACTCGTACAAAGTGGCCCCCTAACTATTTATTTGTATCACTTTGCCCCCTAACTATTAATTAAAATTACAAGAACACCCCCTAACGGAGGGGGACAAAGTGATACAAACAAATAGTGTAGGGGACCACTTATTATGGGTTTTAATTCAGGGGGGTTAAGTGATATACGAAAATAGTGTAGGAGGTGTTTCTATAATTTTCCCGTTATTTTATTTAATTGTATGTTTTACTTGTGTTTGTGTAGGACCTTAGTTTGTTTGTTTGGATTAAGATAGTCTCTTTTCCTAGTTTCGACCGCAGTCTTCTTTCAGTGATCCTTCGTTTTAAAATAGTTTCCTTCTTAGGTCGTTGCCCATTTTTTGATCTGTTGGTTAAGAATCTCGGGTTCTGCCTCATTTGTTGGCTTAGGCCTCGTTATTGGTTTAGGATAGTTTTCTCCCTCCTGGGTTTTTCCTTGCTTGTTAGTTTTGTACCCTCGGCGTCGTTTAGGCTCGTCTTTTTAAACCCTCGTTCAGGTTCTTATTTTGAGGTTCCGTTTGGCATAGAGTTGTTTTCTTGCCAGAGTGCTGCTCGCTTTTCCTTTAGAATCTTAGGGTAAATCAGTCTCGTTTGGCTTGGAGCTATTTTCTTACCGGTGTGCTGCTCGTTGTTCCTTTAGAATCTTAAGGTAAATCTTATTGTTGGAGTTTTGTTGGTCTCTCACTCAGTTCTTGGGTGTTGGGGTTTTTAGTCGTTATGATGCCTATGGGCCCAATAGGGGCATGTTTTGTGTCAGTGATTATATATGCTCGTGATAAGCTATTTTGGTGTTTGAAGTGTTTACTACTTGTTATTGCAGTTCTTTTCGAGAAGTATTCGATGCCAGTGATTCTAGTTTTGGGATTCAGGTTTTACTTCGGGTCTAGATCATTGAGTCAGAAGGTTCGCATTTAGTGTATATTTGGGCTCAGTCAGAAACATGCAGATTCTACACAAAATTTAAGTAAATGGCCGAATCATCTGAAATGGCAAAAAATGAAGTAAACTTGACCGCCTTGATGAGGGCAATTACTGAGATACAAAGGGCAGTCGAACAGCAGATGCAAGCTCAGAATCAGTGTCATGCTCAGATTCGAGCAACTCAGGCTCATTTTCCAGTACTAAATGAACAATATAACGACCCAAATGGTAACGAGGAAAACTTTTGCGATTACAATCAGGTCCCCGATGAATTGCAAGTTGTTCTGCCACCACCACAGATCCCTCATCAGGTGATAGTTGAGGAAGAAAACACTACTTAGTCCAAAGAATATATATTGGCTGAGAAGATCGACCAGATGGAGAAGGTCCTTAGAATGGCTAAGGGAGTTGAGGAATAAATGCTCGGTGTAGGGGGCTCAGCATGTTTTCAGACGCCAAGCTCCCGAATAAGTTTAAAATGCCCGACATAGAAAAATTTGGCAGAATCAGAGATCCCAGAATTCATTTGTGAATGTATGTTGGTACCTTATCGCCAATGGAATTTGATGACCAGTTGAAGGACCAACTCTTTCACTAATCTCTTTTTGGGGCAGCCTAGAAATGGTTCCTCTCCCTCGATGTTAAAAAGACCAGAACCTGGGAGGACATAGCTATGACATTTGTCAGCCAGTACAGTTGTAATGTCCAGCTGGACATGACCACTCGGGAGGTGGAGACCACTCATTAAGAAAGCTGAGAGTCATTTGTGGACTTTCTGACCAGGTGGAGGGGAAAGGCAGCTAAAATAACAAACTGACGAACAGAAAATGAACAGGTGAGGATTCTAGTCAAGAATCTCCAATCTCCTCTGAAGCATTATCTGATTACACAGTTGCTATTAACATTCGAGCAATTATTTGATGTTGGGGTTCAGATAAAAGGTGCAATCCAGTCAGGTGATATCGAGGAGGCCGAGTCGAGCCAAAATTCAAAAAGACCTTACCCATCCAACTACAAATACCAGTCCACCTCTTCCACTAACCCCGCATCTTGCTCTAATGAGGTGAATTTGCTAAATTCCCAATCAAATCGATCGAATTCTTCACCTTTATCACCTCCTCCAAGAAATAAGTAGCGGCCGTAGCCGAAAATGCCAAGGAGAGTTTTCACTCCACTTAATATCTCTCTGAGCACGGCCCTGAATCGACTTGTCAAAAAGGGCTGATAAAGCTTTTTGATCTAATGCTGCCTCTTAACCCTTTACTACTACGCTACGATCTCACCAAATATTGCTCATACCATCAAAGCCACAGACACCCAACCAGCAACTGTCAGAGACTCCACCATAAAATTCAGGATCTCATTGACAATAAGGTCATCCCACCTCCATAAGTGAAGGTTCTAATTATCCTGCCTTGTTTGATTTATTTTGTACGCTTTCTGATGATTTTGAATTCGAAGGGGATGTCCTCAAAGAACTAAAAGCTTTAATAAAAATAGAAAAAAAAATGCGTGCCCAACTAATAATTAAAGAAACTTTCTCAGTAAATTTGGATAATGAAATTAACCCACAAATTGTCTAAATTAATTCTTTTTATTTTCAGTTGAACGTAAATAATTAATGACTTTATTAAAATAATTCAAATATATTTTTGCATGATCATACGAGGATATGCCTAGAATTGATCCCGATATTGTCTAATACTATATCCTTTTGTACCCTGATGCCAAACCGATCAAACAAAAATTGAGAAGGATACGGCCAAAATAGGCTCTGAAGATCAAAGAAGAAGTTACTAAGCAAATCAACGTTGGATTCCTTATGATAACCGAGTATCCAAAGTGGATGGTGAATATTGTACCGATCTTAAAGAAAGATGGATGTATCAGAGTTTGTGTGGATTCTCAAGATCTCAACAAGGCTAGAGGATGACTTCCCACTGCCGCACATTGACGACTTTGTAGAAAGTACAACGGGGCATGCCCTCTTGTCATTTATGGATGGTTTTTTCGAGTACAATCAGATTTTAATGGACCTCGGAGACAGATAGAAGACGATATTCACTACACCTTGGGGCACCTACTGCTATCGCGCGATGCTAAGGGCAACCTATCAAAGGGCTGCGACAACCTTATTGCATGACATGACACACAAGGAAGTCGAAGTGTATGTTGATAATATGATTGTGAAGTCTAAAGATCAAGACGACCATATCATAGCACTGTAGATATTCATCGAAAGGATTAGGAAGTATAAGATGCGGCTTAACCCGCAGAAGAATGGCAGAGGAATTGGATGGAAGAGCTTATCTTATTCGATAAATGAAAACTACAAACCCTGTTTCACATACAAGGATACCAAAGGAGGATAGCTCGTGCGTTCAACGAGAAAGTCAAGACCCAGGACTTGAGAGAAGGTGACTTGGTTCTTAAGGAGATCAGGGCTCCCGTATTTGACCCAAGGGGCAAGTTTAAGCCAAACTGGTTCGGGCCGTTTCTAATCAAAACCATTATGACTAGTGGTGCGGTAATCATCATGGATTTGGATGGCAATACGTTATCCACTCCAATCAACTTGGACCAGCTAAAAAAGTACTATCCTTGAGAGAAAAATAAATTAAGATAAAATCTCGCTAGGTTAAAAATTGAAAAGGCAGCCCAGGCAAAAGTTAGAGCAGCCTGCAAGGCCGAAAACCTGAAAGGGCGACCTTGGCAAAAGTTAGGATATTACAAAAGGAGAGTGTTAACACCTGAGAGTAAATCAAGCTCGAACTATGTTATGGCCAAATTTCACTTTTTGGGATATGTAGGCAGCTTCTTTTAGGATGTCCGACCACCTTCTTTGTTTTAGCCATTTTTAAATCAGAGTAATGATCAATGCAAATTTATCTTTGAGTTTTGATAATAAAGTTCTTTAATTGCAAGAATTGAAAAACTTTAAATAATTGAGAACCTTTTTTAGATAAACGTGAAATTTTTATTATTTCAGCTGCGATCACAGAGTTTTGAAAATAAAGGGCGGGCACACAAGTACCAAACTCTAAATAAAGAACAAAGCTACAAAATCTTAAAAGAAAAACAAATCTCTCAGATATTCCTTCTCTTTGCTACTTTTTCTTCTCATTCTTTATTGTTTCTGCTCTCTTTTTTCCTAAACCAGCCACGCCTAGTGACCGAGATGGCCAAGCCTCCTAATACCGCGCCAGAAATGGAGCCTAAAGGGAAGATGAATACGTACGACCCCTTACGCTGTGAAATATGATCTGACCTCAACCAAACTGGCTCATGATCCGGTATGGATAGTATAAGGTGGACAACCGCAGACCAATCAGCAAGACATCTGGATGGTCCATAGTGGTAAAAGTCATAAAAGGATCCGTCACTAGGAGCACAGCCAAGTGATGTCTTCTTCAGTTAGCAAAGAAAGATACTATCTCCAAGCTACCTCGGTAGTGCATATTGGGTAAAAAAAATGATAAACAAAGGCAGCAGCAGCATTGTGCCCATTCGAAGCCAGTTTTTTATAGAAGATTTACCTTCTCTATCAGTTAGATTTGAAAAGAGAGAAAAGATGTAAGAATCGAGAGAAATTAACAAAAGGAGAGATATGTGGGAAAATAAAGAGAGAGAGTGAAAAAAGGAAAGAAGAGCGTTAAAAATTGAGAAAAATCGACAAAAGGAGAGAAGTGCCAAAAATTGAGAGATTTGAGTTTTACTTGGAGAAACAAAGGACTACTGGCAAAAGACGTGGTTACACCCCGATGGATAGCACCTAAACAAATCAGGATTTCAGCCAAAACTAATGGCACAAACTCCTTTCCTGCCCTCATCTACTCAGCAATGTCCACCAGAATAGTGCTAACCTGACTGTTACACAAAACAAGAAGGTACCGGGCAAGCAGATAGATGCACATAACATAATGGGGCCACAATTGGAAGTCGAAGTCTTCAAGGGCACCCGTAAGGCAGAATCTGTGTCTAATGAATCCCCATGGACAAAGAAAGAAACCTCTTAGCCAATTCGACCACAAAGATGCATGATCTACTTCTTCACAGAGATGAACATAGAAGGTATTGCCACGAACTCCCGTGGGATGAGATAAAAAACGTCGGTGAACTCCTCTACAGTGGGGCATAACTCTTCATGGCCAAAGCAAAAAACATAAGCCCGTGGATCCTAAAAGTTGTGTAGCAGCCCTCAGCAATGGCTTGTTGATCCAAGCCCTGGTTTGCTAAGCACCCTTTTCCAAATCCTAGTCATATGAAAAGTATTGTCTAGGTCATAGGTTCATGAGACGACCCTTAGGTTTTCAAAGTCCTGGTGCGCCAGGAAAACTTCGTTAAAATCCTAGTCATATGCGAAGCACTACCTATGTCCTTAGTCCAGAAGGTGTCTTAGGTTTTCTCCAAACTCTAGTCCATAAGGCATCTAGGTCCTAAGTTTAGAAGGTGTCTTAGGTTTTCTCAAAACCCTAGTTCTTAAGGCGTATAGGTCCTAAGTCCAGAAGGTGTCTTAAGTTTTCTCCAAACTCTCTCCATAAGGCGTCTAAGTCCTAAATCCAGAAGGTGTTTTAGGTTTTCTTGAAATCCTAGTCTATAAGGCATCTAGGTCCTAAGTCCAGAAGGTGTCTTAGGTTTTATCTAAACCCTAGTCTATAAGACGTCTAGGTCCTAAGTCCAGAAGGTTACTTAGGTTTTCTCAAAACCCTAGTCCATAAGGCGTTTAGGTTTTAAGTCCATAAGGTGTCTTAGGTTTTCTCAAAATCCTAGTCCAAAAGGTGTCTAGGTTCTAAGTACAGAAGATGTCTTAAGTTTTCTCAAAACCCTAGTCCAAAAGGACGCATGCTCGCAAGGGGCCATCCCTATGGTTGACTGAAACTATTGCTATATGCGAACTCGATCAGCGACAAATATTCCTAATAGCTTCTAGCAAAGTTTAGAATGCATGCTCTAAGCATATCTTCTAAGATTTGAATTATCCTCTCTAATTGACCGTCAATCTATGGATGGAAAGTTGTGCTAAACTTTAGAATAGTCTCTAATGCCTCTTGTAAGCTTAGCCAAAACCTAGACGTAAAATGTGGGTCCTTGTCCGATACTATAGAAACTGATACTCCGTGTAGCCTAACGATCTCATCAATATAAAGCCGTGCAAACTAATTCATAGAAAATGTCATCTTTATGGATAGGTAGTGAGCTGACTTCGTCAAGCTATCCACAATTACCCAAATAGCATCATTTCTCTTGCGTGTTCGAGGGAGTCCGGTTACAAAATCTGTGGTAATATGTTCACACTTCCACTTGAGTACAGGTAACGGTTGTAGTGATCCTACTGGCTTCTGGTGTTCAATCTTAACTTGTTGGCCTACTAAACATCTTGTCACGAAATTCCCTACGTTCTTCATCCCACTCGACTAGTATATTTCCTTTAAATCTCTATACAACTTTGTACTTCCCGGGTGTATGGTGTATGTTGAGTTATGCGCTTCATCTAAGATCTGCCTCCTCAAGTCCCCATTATTGGGCACATACAATCTGTGATAGAACCACAATATGTCATCTCGAACTTCAAATTATGTTTTCCCTTTAGCTGATGCTTCCGCCCTTATCTTGTCCACTTGATTATCCGCCAATTGAACTGCTCGAATTTGATCTAATAAGGTTGGTCTTACGCTTAGAGTTGCTAATAGGCCTCTATTCTTTCCTATAACAAGATGGGTTATAAGCATTTGCATTTCAGAAAAAGTACCAACTCGTACCACTCATAGATACGATATTTTCCCACTGATTTTTGGCATAGGGCATCAGTCAAGCCTCCCAAAATGATAGTGAATCGTGGAGTCATAATCTTTGATTAACTCCATCCATTTCCTTTGCCTCAAGTTTAGCTCTTTTTAGGTGAAAATATACTTTAAGCTCTAATGATCCGTAAAGATCTCACAAGGGACGTCGTACAAATAATGTCTCTATATCTTGAGCGCGAAAACGATTGCGGCTAACTCTATATCATGGGTAGGGTGATTCTTCTCATGAGATTTTAATTGTCTAGACACATTGGCGATAACCTTCCCGTGTTGCATTAAAACGCAATCCAAACCTTAGTGTGACGCGTCACTATAAATAACAAAGCCCCCATTGCCTGACGGAAGGGTAAGTACAGGTGCTAACACTAATTTAGACTTCAACTCTTGAAAACTTCGCTCGCATCCGTTGGACCATTCAAACTTTACATCCTTCTGAGTCAATCGAGTGAAGGGTTTTGCTATCAGTGGAAAAGTCCCGAATAAAATGCCGATAATAACTAGTTAACACCAAAACGCTTCATATCTCCGTCACGCTAGTTGACCTCTTCCAATTGACTACCACTTACACTTTCATTGGGTTCACTTGTATTCCCTCTCTGGATATAACATGACCCAAAAACACCACTCAATCCAACCAAAACTCACACTTTTCGAATTTTGCACACAATTAGTGCTTCCTTAGGATCTGCAAAGAAATCTTCAAATGTTCCCTGTGCTCCTCCTCACTCCGAGAATATACCCGAATATCGTCTATGAACACAATTACAAATTGGTCTAGAAAGCTTCTAAACACCTGATCCATCAAGTCCATAAACACAGTGGGCGCATTCGTTAACTCGAAAGGCATCACAACAAATTCATAGCGAGTCCTAAAGGCAGTCCTGGGTATATTGACTGTTGCACTCTAAATTGATGGTATCGTCTACCCTAGGCAAAGGATGCTTGTTCTTAATGATCACCCTATTTAATTGTCGATAGTGGATACACATCCTCAGTGTTCCATCCTTCTTTTTCACGAATAGTACAGATACTCTCCATGGTGAGACACTAGGTTGAATGAATCCTTTTCTAATAATCCCTGTAATTGTTCCTTCAACTCTATTAGCTCAACGGGTGACATTATATAGGGAGGAATGGATATCCGCACTATGCCCTGGTAGAGATCGATTGTAAACTCTACTTCTCGGTTTGGGGGTAATCCTAGTAAATCATCTAGAAAAACATCTAGAAACTCACAAATCATTGGTACCTCTGAAAACTTCTTTGCTTCGATCTCTACGTCCATCACATATGCCAAAAAAACCTTGGCAACCCCTCTTCAACATCTTCTAAGCCTTAATAGCCGACACGATACGAATAGGTGTTCTACTCTTGTTCCCTTCGAAAACGAATTCCTCCTCCTCGGGTATCCTAAATATTACTCTTTTCCTAAAATAGTCTAGCGACGCATGCTAGGATGACAACCAGTCCATCCTAAGAATCAAGTCAAACTCAAACATAGCCAAAGGCATCAAATCTACCAACATCTCCATATCTTCTACGTTCAACATACAATCTTTACACACACTTTTAATTACCACTCTAGCCTTACTACCATTTAGACTAATACTGCCACTTGAACCTAATGTGTCACTAGGGCTAAACATATCACATAGACTAAACGATCCACAGATATATGCTTACCCATACGAACCCAATCACAGCCCTCGTTGTAACACAATATACATTCGAATCTTTTCTTTACATACATACCACTCACCCAAAATTCTTTAACTGAACAGTACTAACTTCTTTATATACATACCACTCACCCAAAATTCTTACCATCATCATTCAATCCCTTCACTCATTCTCTGCCACACAACCAAACCAAAAACTACTTTTGCACTTTAACTATTTCATGTTACCCGCATTTTACCAAGGCACTTGATTCACTCAAGGTCAATTACAAAAATCATATCCATTAATTCGTATAGTCTCACTTACGCTTCCACTATTCTCGTCTAAATACTTATTCATTCACGTACGCACACTAAGTTGCAACGCAACTCCACCAGAAATAACATAATTATATCACCCTTCAACTTCTCATACATGAAGTCCACACATTCCCATAAAAAAATTCCCTCTCTATACAAACAACATTTACACACCAATTTAAACAAGCTTGCCCAAACGAGTCGCATCAAAAAAGGTTTTTGAAAGTAACTTCCTCGCGACTCACATCGATACCACCACAGAAATCGAATATCAACTCCATAAGAGTTACATAGTCTAGATGTCAAATGAATATAAATCGATACTTAAGAACCTATCGCATGAATAACTCGGTCTGTCTAAAATGCGCACTCTACCCCCTCAACTAATTTTCAGCGTCAACGGGATTGTTTCCATAAAATCCTTAGTACCAAAATCCTTGAAATGTTTAACTAAAGAGTTCCCGGCCCTTTTGGCCCGCATTGCAATTCATCTTGCGCTAGGTTCACCTATTTTGCATAGTTGATCATCTCGAGAACCATCTTCCTTGTTCTCATAAGAAAACTTAGTCCCTTCTTAAACCTTCTACACCTTGTCTCCTCATCAGGTATAAGTTGGGTGGCATATCGTGATAACTCTGTAAACTTCTTCTCGAATTTTGCCACAGTCATCCTTTCTTGTTCCAGGTTGATAAATTCTTACTCCTTCTCATGCTTGTAGTTTATGGGCTTATACTGCTCATCAAACGCTTTCTCAAAATGATCCCAAGTGATTTTCTGGGATATGGGAGGTTCAACTCCTGGCACCAGCATCTTTAGTAATTGCTCTATGGCTTCCCACTAGTGGTACACTTCTCTAAACATAAAAGCTACGAGGTCAATCCTGCCATTTGCCTCTATCCCTAGCCTATCCAAAATACGTACGGCATCCTTCAACCAGTTTTATGCTTTTACGGGACTAAGGGTTCTTATGAACTTCTTTGCACCCAGATTCTTAAATTGTTTGATTAAGGAGTTACTGTTCCTCTCAGCTTGCATTGTGATCTAACTCACGTTCTGTTCGGTCAGTCTTGCAATCGCCTCCAACATCCTAGTGATTGGATCAGGTTCTACTGATCCCACCTACGAAGATTCTTCTTGTTGTGCCTCATTATACTGGTTCGGGTTGAATGACGCTCTATTCGAGTTTCTCCATGCTCCTTTCTATCATCAGAAAGCTATGACTTAGAGCTCAACACAGGAGTCCAACTTATTAATGTAAGGATAAGAACAAATTGTCTATGAAAGGTTTTAATGACACACGGGTCGTCTCCCTTAATCTAATAACCCATTTAAAATTCACAAACTGATAGCAACATAAGACCCCTCTCAGGTTATCTCCCCAATCTAATAACTTGCTTAGACTCCCAAATAGGACCCTACACCTGTAGAACGCATTTTCCAAATGGACCTCAAAGCTAGTCAGTCAGATGCCCGAAGGTAAAGCTATGATAACCCCAGGCCTAAACCACTCATTTCAACAAATTGCGAAACGACACACTTAAGCTATGGTCCACCACATACCACACTCTGACAAGTCTACAGAATCTATACCCTAGGGCTCCGATACTAAATATAACACCACGCTCCCATTAGGCGCCAAATTTTTACAGAGAGATGTGATCCGGTCGCAGACCGACGGCTAAAGAGAAAGATAAGGGATAACGATATTAAGAGACCAAACAAGAACTTCTAAGAAACTACAACAACTTAATGTCAAAAGGGGTATACGTGAGTCACTAGGGATTCGCCATCCCAAGGGCATACATTACATCTAAAACATTAAAAACCTTCAGGTTTTATACACGAAGCTCTGCCAAAACTAAAAACTAAATAAAAAAAATTGGACCAAAATGATTCTCAACACCAGATCCAAAACTACTCAACGACGCCTGTGGTGGACCAATTTCTAGCCGTTCCTGGTATCTACAACCATACAGGTTACAAGAGAGCACACATAAGATTGTCATAAAAAGAAAAGATAGTTACTTAGTTAAGAATAACTGAAAACTCTTTCTAAATAGTTCATCTCATTTTCCACAAAAACACAAAAACTGATGCATTTACTTGAACATAAAAATATCGCAGATTATACAGAACCTTCTCAGTACGACAAACAGAAATATGTTCCTGGCTCAACCATCACAATTTAAAAAAATAACCACTTTCTCAAAACTAGACCCAAACCCCAACAGTGTTCAAGTAGTCGTCAACCTCATGACCAGGAGTTTCGACGGTACCGTAACTTTAATTTGTAATGTGCAGATAGCAACTTGATGGAGTGAGGGCCACTCTCTACCAAGCACGAGTGGTATGTGCTACAACCTAGGACTCAGCCCAAAAGCCTTTAAGACAATAACTCCCGCTTAATGGGAAACCTCCCCTATAGGGACAAATGAAAAATTCATAGTTGGGTAACCTCCCTCATAACGGGATATAAAGGGCCAAAAACCCTTGAAACTTAGCACTTTGTAACAACCACATAACATTAATCATACTTTTATAATAACATCATGCTAGCTCAAAATATCATGGATAGCACACTTGAATTAAAAACATCATGACTTTTAAAAACAACAGGTTCTTGCGATCGTCAAACTGGTCATAGTTCAAAATATGCGCTTCAAAGCATTTTCATGTATTATTTACATAAACTCAAGTTCAAGATTACGGCTAAGCACTCTCATCTTGTATTATATTTATATGAACCGAGCCTCCCTCGGCAAGCTAAGCAAGATCCCTGGGTTCTACAACTTCTGTGCCTAACAAGCAAAATACGACTCAATCGTTAATATGGAATCCTCCCTCTTTAGCATGTGAAGCTAAAATGATTCTAACCGTTGAATTTTTTTGTTGATTTTAGGGACCATGGTTACTTTATTTATAGGTTTAAGGAGTACTATGCACTTGCCAAATCCTTCACTTGTTTAAGGATTTAACTTGACAATTTATTACTCTCTTCAAATCATTAAATTTTAAAGTATCGCAGCATTTTGAGGTACTTAGACTTGGAGTTGGATTATTATTTTTGGTGATGATTTTGATATAAATATTTTTTACAACTTTCATGTCTAACACAAAAGACAAAACCTAAGGCAACTAGGTGAAAAGCGTGACGCAAACACAAATGGTTCAGCACTTGTACAGAAAATTGGTCACAAAAGTGTCTCTGTTGGTCTCAATTTTAGGGCATCAAATCAAGCCAAAGCGATCCTATTTTTGGATATGTTCTATTTTAATATATCTCCTTCAAGTCTTATGAAGAGTGCTAGGGATAGTAATTTGAAACAAGTTAGAGATATATGCCATTTTGTAAAATAGGTTATGTCAGCCACCAAACCCTCAGCAGAACCAGTTTTGGACAGAGAGTTTCAAACGGATTTGAGGGACTTTCCTGATGTATCTTGGTCTGTGTTTTGGACAAGCGGTAGTTCAAAATGTTTCTTACAATATTCATGTAGACCACTCTTGGAGTACGTCACAAAAAATAGGGATTTTTTGTCATAACAAAATATGTGTCAAAAGCATCTTTTAATGGAGGAACCACAACAGAGACTTTCAGAGTGTGTTTGACCTATCAAACCTCAATAGTTTGGGCTCCTCTGTGGTGGGTAGATAGATATACATGTTATCTACAACCTTTATGTTTTGACCAAAGCTCGGGTCTCATTTTAAACTAGGGTTTTTAGGTCTGCAATGTTGACTGATCTAAAATCGACATACTTTGGTAGAATTGCAATATCTCAAGTTCTACTCACTCAAATGAGTTCAAACCAATTTTAGATGAAATATAACACAAAACCTAGGTCTGAACATAAAAAACATGCTAATATTTTTTTTCTACATTTAATTATGATGTTCCAACATTTAATTATGATGTTCCAAATATCAGGGTAGATAGCTCAAATTGCTCAAAACTCAGGTCTATCTTGGTTCTAGTCTCTTAGTGTCATGTGTGTAAGTTTCTGACCCATTTTCTTTGTATACATGTGTTGAACTTCAATATCTCAATGTTTTAGGACTTATAGAAGTCATGGAACCCATGGTAAAACTCATACCAACTCACAAATACAACATTTATACCCAACAGTCCAAAAAATGCAACCATGACGCCTTTATTTTTGAGTTTTAATTCTTGATCTTAGATTTGTGTTTGAGAAAGGTGAGATAGATGCTTGAGATGTATAAAATCATAGGTATTAAAGTATCTCTTCCCTCGTTGAGGATTACTTCTTGATGATGAAAACCATGGACTTAGCTTCTAAGCTCTCAACTCCAAGCTCCTTCTTCTTCCTCCCTTTCTTCTTTCTTTCTTTCTTTCTTCTCTCTCTCTCTCTCTCTCTCTCTCTTCTCCTCACTATGAGGAAATCAAAAGGAAGAATGGGAGGTCTAGGTTCCTTTTTATAGGCAAAGAGAGTGAAGAAAGCTTCCTTGAGAAGCTTGGGCCTTACTATGCCAAAATCAAGAGGAAGTGTGGGAGGTCTAAGTTCCTTTTTATAGGTAAAGAGAGTGAAGAAAGCTTTCTTGAGAAGCTTGGTTAACCCTAGGTTAGGTTTAGTTAACTTGAGTTGCTTTTTACTAACCTTGGTTTAGGAAACTTGGCAACCAAGTTTAGGACACTTTCCTAGGTGGTTTCCACTTGAGTGTGTGTATATATATAAAATTTTTATTATTTAATTATAACAAAAATTTGGGTACTTTTCACATAGGTTCGTTTCTTGACTTTTTGAGCTTAACTTTTATCTTAAACAACTTGGACTTATAACTTTGAATTCTTATCCTCAATATTAGGGTTTTAATGTATGCTTGTGTAGTTCTCACTCGATCACGGGTCTTGAGCTCAAAAAGGTTAAACGGTCGGGCCGGTTCTTCTTACCAAACTTTTGTTCGAGATTTTGTTTCTTTTGAAATGTTCTTTCTTTTCCATTCATATCTTTGAGTTTGGGTTCTTATATCCACTCCCACAGAATTGTGGATGGGGCGCAACCCTAGTCTAAGACATATTCAGATTTGGTGTCCAACACATGTGCTGAAAGGAAACGCGAGTAAGTTGGAACCAAGGACAAAAATCTATTTCTTTGTCGAATATCTCAAGGGAACGAATGGTGATTTATTTTATAATCCTAAATATCAGAAGGTCACTATTAACAGAAATGCCCGATTCTTGAAAGAGAATTCTATTATGGACCACAGGTCTAAAAGTAAAATTATTCTGAAAAAATTAAGAGAAAATATTAATAGAAGGAAAGAGGAACCAGAAGTCATTGATATCTTATTGCCTCATCGTAGTGGGAGGATTATGGGGACATGTGTAGATCCTGAACCAAATTAGGGTGCTACCATTAACATGCTAGAAGTGCATGTGGATAATGGTGCACAAGGCTCAGATTTTGCACAGCGCATTACTACTAGTACTCAGACGCAGGTAGTGCTTCATCGTAGTGGAAAGGTTATTCATTAAGCTGATCGATATATGTCATTGGGAGAGTCGTTTGACAGGATCCTAGTAGAACTGGATACCGAACTATGTATCTACAATGAAGCACTCTGGGACAAAGATACAGATCTTTGGCAAAATATTATGAATTCAGAGATAGAATCTATGTATTCTATTTAGGAGACCGAGTACATGGTAACTTCTGAAGCAACCAAGGAGACCGTGTGACTCAAGAACTTCCGATTAGATCTAGATGTGGTGTTTTTAGTTCAGTCGTCTATTACACTTTATTGTAACAATAGTAGAGCGGCTGTAAACTCAAAGGAGCCAAGAGTGCACATGAAAAGAAAGTACATTGAGCGTAAGTATCACCTAATATGAGAAATTGTATAAAGGGATGATGTTACTATAACCAAGATTGTATAAGGGGACAACCTTGTAGATCCTTAAATAAATATCTTACCGATTAAGACTTTTGATAGTCAAGTAGAGGGCATGGGAGTCAGATATATGGCAGTATGATTTTGAGTATAAGTGAGAGATTATCAGGATTGTATACTAAAAATCATAGATTTTGTTAGTTTTAGTATTTAATTTTATTCTTTAATAAAATTAATTTTTCACCTTATGAGAATCTTAATGAGTAATGTATACAATATTTTTTTTGTAATGTTATGCATGAATATCTTTTATTCTATACAGTATTTAATTTTGTGTGTAGAGTACGGCTTATACACAAAAGGCCATATTATAAATTTTTACAGAATATAAGTTTTAGTTCACAGTTTATATGGAATTGGACAAAGTATCGGTACAACTGTAGCACATAATTTTAGTAAGCCTATCTTGGTTACAGGGAACAGATAATAGTATGATCTATTGTTCTAACTCACTGTACTAGTACACTTTGTTGGTATTGAACAGAACCACGTTGGGATAATTAATTTTATATTGACTATATAAATTAATTCACACCTCAAGGTTATTATAAGTGTTTATACTCTTAAATCTAAAATAATTATTATTTATGTATATTTAATATTTGTTATTTTAATTTATTAGAAGGTGCAATCTTTTATGAGTCAATAGTCCCGGTGAGTTGGATAATAGTATTAATTATATGGTAAATATTAATTATTGACGGAATTTATGTCCCGATTATTCGGGATTGACTATTGTTTGAGATTTAATTATCCCGCTGTCAAATAAGTTAACTGAAAGAACTTAAGAAATTTTAAAGAAGTTGATTAAATAAAAATATCAGAAATTAAATTTAATTGGCGAGTATCGAGAATCTTAACATGGGGAGATAAGTTAAGCATATAATAATAGAAGGTCAAATAATTGATTTTGAGAATGTGGTTGGGAGTGAAATTACGATTATTTAGTGGTATAAATTATAATTTATATTTTTATAAAATTTGTCTCAAAGGTAGGCAGGTTTTCATAATTATATTAGAAGACTAAGTCATATTTACTCCACAAGTCCCTGTTGTAGCTCTATATATATGCGGTTATGCTAATCTTATTCATCATTCCACACTTTGTGAATTAGGGTTTCCACGTAAATCCTAAGAGGTTAGATTGGAAAGTTCAAGATCACGATAGATCGTAACCCACCCTACGTTCGTGACTCGCATTCGGGAATAGAGTAGAAAGCTTAGATCGAAGCTTCAACTCGGTGTTTACAAACTTGTGGTTGTTGTAGTAATCGAAATCATTCTATCAGATTTCGAAAAGTATAATCCCAAATCTAACTCTGGAAGTATGGATTTTATTTTAATCATTCGACATCAAAAAGTTTTAAACTGAAGCTTGTTTTGGCGATTTCCGGTCTAGTAATTTTTTATCTAAAAATTGTATTCAAATCAATGATCTTGACAGTTTGCCTCTAATAGGAACCTTCTATGACTCTCTTTTTCCTTCTTTTCTAACACCTTTATAAAACATTTAATATGATCTAAGAAGCTAAAACCAAGATTAAAAACAAGAAGGTTAAAAAAGAATCGACTAGGAGATAACCATGCAAAATCGTTTGTTGTTACGCCTTGTTGTTTGTTTAATCTCCTATGACCAAAATAAATACATTATGAACATGTTAGGCTCTCTGAAGTCTCTAATTTTTGAATGAATATTGCATATATGGATCCATAATCTAAGTTAAATAAGAAAAGAAACAAGTTTACAGAAGAAAAACTAAGAAAAAATCACCTTTGAGCCTTACCCAAATTATCAAAGGAACCAAATAGTGTGTTTTTCCAAACCTGATTTTATTGGAGTTTCATGAAGTTATTTGTAGAATGTATGATTTTTTATAGAACCTAGAAAGATGACTAAGTGCTCCAAACAATATTTTTACACTTTTACACCAAAGTTGCAGAAAAATAGTCAACTTTTTTCAAATTTTAGAACATTTCAGGAAAATTTTCTCACGCCAAATTTTATGTCCAGAGCTAGATTTTTAGTAATATTTAATTCAAAATTTATGTGGATGATTTGACCGGACAATTTTTCCTAAAAGTCATTTTTACCAAATGGCGTCGTTTCTCGACCTTTTCTGTTCAATGAATTTTTACCCCTGCTTAGGAACACCCCACATCTTAGTTTCCTACATCAAATATGTCCCTAACATGTATATCTATTACTCTGTCAAAGTTCGTAGAAAACTATTGATATTTAGTATTTTAAAAGTATTTTACAGTCAGACCTCTAAAAGCTGAATTTTTAGTTTTAATGAATGGTGATGCCTAGGTGAGTGATTTGTTGTGTTATGTGAGACTTGGTTCCCTTCTTATTTTTGGCAATTTGCAATCGATGTGTTGTGTATTGCATATGATTGTTATAAAATAGCTTATTTCTATGTGATGTATGCATGTTGTGGCTTAGAAATGCATAATAGAATTAATTTCGGAACTGTTGGGCATTGTGGTGCGAAGTTGGAAATTTTTTGAGCAGGACCACTTGATTGGTCCTAAGACCGATCAATTGAACCAATCGATTGATCGGTCTGTCAGGGTTTTCATGCGCAAGACAAACCACTATCTTGGCATTTGGTTCAAAACTTGTTGTGTAAGCTTCTCTCTCTCTCTCTCTCTCACGGAAGAAGTGAAACCTTAGCCTTCTCTCTACATTTTCCCTTGCTCAGAGTGTATTTTTGACGTTGCGGGAGTGGAACAGTGCTATACTCGTCACGGGCTTTGTATCCATCTAAGTAGAATCGTATTTCGACGGCGTGGGTTTTTTGCAGGTAGTTAAAATGTTGAATTTTTAACTCAATGCAGTAGGATTCTAGACTATCTTACTTTAAATGTGTGTTATGTGTAATTACATGCATTTTATTGTTTTAAAATGCCATAAGATGATGTATCTTTGTGTTTAAGTTTTGTTTAGTGGATAACAAGCATGATTTGTGTTTTTGAGGCTTATTACAAAGTTGGTGGATATATGAGTATACGATTTTCAAATGTATGAGTTTTGAAAATCGGAGAAAATTGTATAAATGTTGCATAAATATGGATTTTTGGTGCTTGGAGCTAACCCTTGGGGTTGAGTATCGATTTTAAATAAGTAAGTTGAAATTGATGATAGCATTGTGCAAATGTTGAGTTGCCTCCATGGTTTTTGGATGGCGGGGTTGTCTGCCTTTAATAATTTTTGAGTTGTACTATAGCAATGTGGTGAATTTGGGCCTCAATTGCACATCGGTGAAAGTCTAAAAATTTGCGGAAATAGGTGCTTCGTTCCTCCGGGTTAATCCCTACAAATGAAGTAGTTGTCCCAATAGGAGGCATTGATTGTTGTAGTAAAGTATAGAGTCCGTCATTGCCTAGCGGGCCATTGGATGCCCCAGACCTAGGTCAATAATTGGGAGTCTATGTTTGTTACCTTTGTCCCCTGTACAGTAACGTCGATACATGATAAATCAATTTTGGTTGTGGAAACCTTGTTGGAGAACTAAATGATTTTTTTGTGTTGCTTTCAAATTACGAAATGTGGTTGGATTTTATGAACGCTTGTGGTTTGAGGAAGGAAAACCATTTTTTAAAACTAGTGTAGTTGAGTTGTTCATATAATTGGTAATTGCATGTTATGCTTTTATTTTATTCTAGTCTATTCCTATTGGACTTCAGCTTACGTTGTTGGATTCAAACATTTTCGGGTGATCATGTGGTATGATGACTAAGGAGCCCCAATGGCGGTGGAGTATAAAACTTATAGTTTTTGTTATTTCATAGTTTGTAGTGTTGTAAATGTTGGATAATGTAATCGTTAAACTATGTTTTGTATTTGAAAACATGTGGTTTTGTAAAGCCTTAATGCTATGGTTCCATTGTATGCTTGGATGTATGGATGTTGGAAGGACCCTCGGGTTTGTTGTTTTGGTTTCAAGTTATATCAAACACTTTCGATTGTTTTCCGATTTTAATATCAACCATTGTACCTAGAGGGAGGTTTTGAAACCGCGTTTGACATGTTTTAAGTTGTTTTGTTTATGACATGACGCTTTCAAATGCACGAAAGATAGGTTGGTGGTTGGATTTCAAAGTTTATGGTTGAGAATTTGGTCCAGAGCTAGACTGCTCGATGGACCGATCAATTGGTCTATTGAGTAGTGAAATAAACCTCTCCGTTGTCTGCAAGTCTGTGGGAGAAATCGAGGGCAAGCAAAGACCGATCGATCGGTCTGAGCAGATTTTTGAAAATTTTGTTTGTTTGTTTTAGATGTTGGCTTTTGGAGCTTTTTTCCTATTCTGTTTGGGCTACACTTTTCTTTTCTTTAAACTCTCGAAAAGGAATTTTTCAATGGTTTTAAACATGTTTGCTTATCATTTAAAAAAATGAGTTTTATTCAGTGGTTCACGTGCCTCGAGTTTGAAAGCATGACATGTTATGCCTACAACTTGCTATGCGTGAGGCTTGTTAATATTTTTGTAGTATGTGAGGCATATTTAAGAGTCATTAGACACCTTGTGTTGAGAACATGGTTAGTTGACTAAGAATACATATAGAGAACCAAACCATGGACTTCGAACAAACATTATGCTTTGAAAAAAATTGTGTTTTGACATGGGATGGGTTGTATATTATGTTGTGGTGATAAAGGAAGGTCCATTAATGTCATGAGTCGTGTTATGCCTTAAGCCATGCCTTGTCTCAATCCGTCTCATGGCACTCAACCATGTAGATGTAGTATGGGATAGGGAGAGCGACGACGGTAAATCGCGCATCACGACACTTAACCGAGTACACTTAGTACTGAACGAGAAGGGTGATGTGGCGGGGGCAAGGTGTATGGAAACATGAGTGTATGGAAACGTAATGGTACCAATGAGGTGAGTGCTCGCTGTGGTAACGCGGCAATGATTACGGGTTGGGTTCTCTGGCAAGAATCGGGGAAAAACTACTCTCTTGAACGACGTTTAACCTTTGTAAACTTGAGTAAAGAACACTTGTGAATTTATATTGAAACCTTTATGCACTAGTTGGGAACATGTCCGATTATCTTCCTGTATATATATTGTTGTAAACATACGTGTTATGGGTAGGTTAGTAGGGCTGTAGTTGTTCCTTCTGAGTCTTGTAGCTTACGGCATTTAATGCTAGGTGAAGAAGAATTCTATGAGGAAGTCACCCCGAATGAAGAGGATGAGCCCTGGACCTTGCCCAATGCGGAAGAAGACATAGTGGAGACTATGCAGGAATTTATTAATTAATTTGGATATGTAATGTTTAACTTTCAAACTTGGAAAGTACTTTTGTAATATTGGGAATTCCTCTTTTGTTATATTAAAGTCTCCCTTTTTTAGACTTATCCTTTTGAATCAGTATAGTTACTTTTTTAAATAAAAAAATATGAGATATTTTCTCACAAGTATTTATGGAAAATATACACTTAAGATGTCTGCAAAAATTGGGGCGTTATAAATTGGTATTAGAGCACAGGTTACGACTCCCTAGTGTCCTTGGGTAATGGGTTGAACTAGATTCTATGTGGAATATTTACGTGTTATTTATAACTATTTATATCATGACTTTTCAAAAAAAATAATCAAAGTCATTTAAATGCTTTAAGTCTTATACGCGCCATTCCATTGATGCCTAATAGTGACTCCTATTCTATGGAGGACGGTTAGTATTTCGACCTCAAGATCGAGTCAGAACTGGAAGAAGGGAGCAGCATCACGTTCGACCCAATTGAGGCACCGTAGCTAGAGTTTGAAGAGGACGAGATTGCAAACACTGAAGTATATCATAGCCATCAAGAACATCGTCGGGACTACAGATTTGGAGAGTGGGTTTACGCCAGGATTTACCCTAAAATCAAATGCGCATGGAAGAAGGCCGAAACCTTTCATCTCTTCTTAGGCCTTGCACCTGTATTGAAAAAGCTCGATGGGCTAAACTACCATTTAGGAGCGCCACGAGAATTTAGTGAGAGATTGGGAGATTCAATTGGTGCGAGCTGGCTGCAGACTTAACAAGCCCAAGACGAAAGGGGGATAGTGAACCCACATGACCCCAAATTGGACTTCAACGATCCGAACACTTACATTGAAGTCCCCATCACTATAACTAACCGAGCTCGCAAAAGATGCTCAGAAAAATGGCATGTGGAGCCGTAGTGGAGAAGCTATGGAATTCAAGAGGCAACGTAGGAGTTTGGGAGCAAAGTTCGTGGGTTCTATCCCCACTTGTTTTAAATTGAACCTTTTCGGTTATGTTATTTTCCTTTTTGTTGTGGCACTTAGTGATTAGTATCACTAGAGTTTCGTGTTTATGCTCTATGTTGTAGCACTTTGTGATTAATATCATTGGAGTTCACCTCAATCTTGTAACTCTTCCACAAAAATTTTAATGCAAAACCATTGCGTCACATGTGTGTGATCCTTTGTTTTATGTTGTTATACACGCTATAATGTTGCATGCACCTAAGTATCCAAACTTAAACGAACAAATCAAATGAATGAAATACATGTCCTTTCCTTTGTAGAATGGCTGGACGTAAAGGTAGAGGTAGAGGTAGAGGTAGAGGAAGAGGTAATTAACCCAATATACTAAACGTTTTTATACATGACCTACCTCATGAAGATAATAATCGAGATCCTGGACTATGGGAATTGGCATAAGCCTTAAGAGGTCTTGGAATAAACATGAACCCTTAACCACCAAGAATCCTTCATGACCAAGCGCAGTTATTCTCAGAATTTCGTAGACAAAGACCTCTAACCTTCAATGGGGATGCCACCCCACATCTGGCCGAGGGATGGTTAAGATAGATTAACAAGATGATGAACATCATGAATATCGAGAACGATCACGATAAGGTTTCTTTGGCAATATATCAATTAAAGGGCGAGGCATATTATTGGTGGGAGATAGCCCTGACCACTATAGATATAACCACCCTCACTTGGGCATGTTTTGAAGAACTATTTTTAGAAAAATACTTTTCTGCCACCTCCAAACAAGACATGGTCCAGGAGTTTCTAAGTATGAGACAAGAAAAGTTAACCGTGACACAATATGCTAACAGGTTTGACTAGCAAACTCGCTATGCACCAACCATAGTTCCTGATGAAAATTTTAGAGCAAGAAAGTTCGAGTGGGGACTCGAGCTAGCATTAAGAAGAAAAGTAACAGTTCTGCAGCTACCCACCTAAGGTCAGGTGGTGAAGACGGATTTGGTAGCTGAGAGAGAGTTAAATGGCAGCACAAGGAGAATTTGGGGTCAAAACAAAATGGGTAGGCGAGTTTAGAGAGGCCTAATACAAAACAACCGATGAGGAAGTTCGCAAAAACCCTATTCGCGACCTCCACTAAAATTTCAACAGAACATGGCAAGAGGTGATCGAACGGATATGTCAGGAAAATGCTTCAAGTGAGGGAAAGAAAGACACGTGATTCGTGATTGCCCTCAATAGCAGAAAACTTACAATCCCAACGCACGAGCTGGCAGCAATTCACAAGCTCCAACCAAGGGCTCAGGACCCTCATATCAACCGCAGCCCAAGCCTGGCCTCGCAAAATGTTTTGGGACAGCTTGGATTGGCGTAGCCCTAAGGGTTTTCACACTTCAAGACGAGTGTGACCCCTCAACTATTCAAGGTACCCTCATGCTCTTAAATTCCTAGGTATAAGTTTTATTTGATTCAAGCACTTTGCATTCGTTTATATTTGCTGCCTATGTTACGTCATTAAGTTTAGAACACAAACCACTAAAAATTGTGATGAATGTAACATCACCACTTGGGGCAATTTATGGGTAGAACTAGTTTGCAAGTCATGTGATATAGAGGTCTCGGGTCTTTATCTATCTTCCGACCTTAGAGTAATCAAAATGGATGATTTTGATGTCATCCTCAGCATGGAGTGGCTATCTAGCCATTGAGAAATCATCGATTGTTATCTATAGAAAGTAACTGCTTTTACTTTGGAAGGGACGTGTTTTTCACTTATGGGGGATAGATCACAAAATTTTCCCCAAGCAAGTCATCAACAAGAGGTTAAAGATGGATGGTTAGCAGCCTTGACTCTAAACGATGAGGTTCAGCTTGAGATGGAACTCACAAGACTAGGATGTAGATTTTAATATTGATCTACAATTGGGAATTGCTACGATTTCTAGGCTACCCCATCAAATGGCACCTGCTGAATTGAAGGAATTAAAGATGAAATTGGAAGAACTTCAAGAGAAGGGTTTAATTCGACCCAATACTTCAGCATAGGGTGCACCAGCGTTGTTCGTTAAGAAGAAAGATGGATCGTTAAGAATGTGTATAGATTATCGTCGACTGAATCAAGTGACAATCAAAAATTGCTATCTACTTTTGAGGATCGATGACCTTTTCGACCAGCTAAGAGGTTCAAAATATTTCTCAAAGATTGATCTACGTTTTGGTTGTCACCAACTACGAGTCAGAGACGAAGACATCCAGAAGACAGCCTTTCGCACTCGCTATGGTCATTATGAATTTGTGCTAATTCCATTCAGATTGACCAACGTGTCTACTGTGTTCATGAATCTGATGAACAAGATCTTCACTCCTTATCTCCGTCAGTTTGAGGTAGTTTTTATCGACGACATCCTGATTTACTCGACATATGAGAAAGAGCATGAATAGCATTTGAGAATAATCTTACAAGTTCTACGTGATAATTAGTTGTATGGAAAGGTCAATAAATGTGAATTCTGGTCTCTGAGCAAGGCGTAGCAGTGGACCTGACTAAGGTTGAAGCAGTATTGGAATGGAAGCAACCCAAGTCAATATTTGAGATTAGAAGTTTTCGTGGTTTAGCTGGAAACAACAATCGATTCATTTAAGATTTTTCTAAGTTGGCAAAACCTATGACCCATTTGACAAAGAAAGGAATAAAATATGTGTGGACGAAGGAATGCAAAGGTTCTTTCTAAGAACTTAAGAAGAGACTGACAAGCGCCCTATCTTGATCATCCTTGAAAGAGACGAAGGATACACAGTTTACTTTGATGCTTCGAAAGAAGGCCTGGGGGGTGTATTCATGTAGAAAGAAAAAGTCATACTATACGATTCTAGACAACTGAAGAATCATGAGAAGAACAATCCCACACAAGAACGTGTGGTAATGCCATTCGGATTGACCAACGCGTCTGTTGTGTTCATGAGTCTGATGAACAAGATCTTCACTCCCTATATCGGTCTATTTGTGGTAGTTTTTATCGACAACATCCTGATTTACTTGGCATCTGAGGAAGAGCATGAACAACATTTGAGAATAATCTTACAAGTTCTACGCGGCAATCAGTTGTATGGAAAGGTTAGTAAATGTGAATTCTGGTCTCTGAGCAAGGCGTAGCAGTGGACCTGACTAAGGTTGAAGCAGTATTAGAATGGAAGAAACCCAAGTCAATATTTGAGATTAGAAGTTTTCTTAGTTTAGCTAGATACTACAGTTGATTCATTCAAGATTTTTCTAAGTTGGCGAAACCTTTGACCCATTTGACAAAGAATGGAATAAAATACGCGTGGATGAAAGAATGCGAAGATTCTTTCTAAAAACTTAAGAAGAGACTAACAAGCCCCCTATCATGATCATCCCTGAAAGAGACGAAGGATACATAGTTTACTGTGATGCTTCAAAAGAAGGCCTAGGGTGTGTATTGATGCAGAAAGAAAAAGTCATATCATACGATTCTAGACAACTGAAGAATCACGAGAAGAACAATCCCACACACGACTTAGAATTAGCTGCAGTAGTTTTTTCCTTGAAGCAATGGTGACACTACTTGTACGGGGAAGAATTTGAAGTCTTCACGGATCACAAGAACCTCAAGCACCTTTTTATCCGAAAGGAACTGAATATGCAACAAAGATGATGGATGGAGTATTTAGAAGACTACCAGTTTACATTATCGTATCACCCGAGAAAAGCTAATGTCGTAGAAGATGCCATCGGCCAGAAGTCTAACGCTTTAGTGGCCATTCTAGCAATGAGGAAATGGAAGTTGATTGGTGCCTTAAATGAATTTCACCTGAAACCAACCAAGAACGAAGTAGGAGCATGTCTTTTTGCCATCATAGGCATACCCACACTACCCAACAAGATTTTAGAAGCACAAGCAACAGATCAAGAAACGACTTATCTCAAGACGCAATACACAGGGACCAACGAACCAACTGACTAGATTATTCATATAGATGAAAGTTTGTGGTTCTTCGAATATATTATTGTACCAGACATTGAAGATCTATGAGAAGCCATTCTTAGAGATTTCCATTAATCTAACTTCATTGTACATCCTGAAGGGAACAAAATGTATCAAGATTTAAAGTGTCAATACTGGTGGAGTGAAATGAAGAGAGATGTCGCATCTTTCGTCAAAAGATGTCTCACCTATCAACATGTCAAAGCAGAGTACTAGAGGCCAGGGGAAGACTACAACCTTTTCCAATACCAGAATGGAAGTGAGAGCATATTATCAGAGGCAAACTGCAAAGATCATTAATTTGTAAACAATTTTTTGAAAAATAAAAACTAGACGGATAATCGCCAAAATAGGCTCTAGGTAAAAATATTTTGATGTCGAACGATCAAAAATAAAACCCGTGCCACCACAGTTAATTCAGATGAATACCTTTTGCTCGATTCTCCAACTACGAACTTTGATTTCCCGAGTTGAAGTTCTGGTCAGACTTTCTACTGTATTTTCGATGCGATTCCCGAATGTAGTGTGGGCTATGATCTTTCGCGAACTGAAATTCACAGAACCTGGACAACCTTAGTCTTGAAAGACAACTTATGAATTTGGTTCAGTCTATCTACATATTTATAGGACTACAGTAGGAACCTGTGTAGTAATTATGACATAGATTTCTAGTGTAACCCAGGTACCCATCTAGCAGTTTCTGCAAATATTCAAATCTCTCAGCGATTTCTGTAGTTATCGATTTCTACAATCTTCATAAAATACTAAATTACAGTTCATACTACTAAAGAACTGTAAATGCACTCTTAGCCATAATCTCAAGACCAATTTACATTGAGCTCCTGTTATTAAATGCTTAACTCATCTCCCCACGGTAAGATTTTCGATACCGACCAATTAAATTTAAGTACTGGCAATTTAATTTAATTGGCATCTTTAAAATTCCTTAAGCCTTTTCACTTAACTTATTTAACCGCTGAATAATCAAATCTACCTATAAGGTTCGGCTTGATCAAAACTTATAAGTTTCCTTAAGGAGGTATCATCATTCTCGAACAATCGAGGCGTAGATTCTGTCAATAATTAATATTCACCATATAATTAATACCACTATCCAACTCACCGGGACTATAAACTCATATAAGATCGCACCCTCTAATGAATCAAAACAACGAGTATTAAATATACGCAAATAATAATTATTTCAGGATTAAGAGCATAAGTACTCTTATAATTACCTTGGAGTGTGAATTAATTTATATAGTATGTATAAAATTAATTATCCTAATGTGGTCCTATTCAATACACACAAAGTGTACTAGCATAGGGAGTCGGAACAATAGATGACGCTATTATCTGTTCCCCGTAATCAAGACAGGCCTATAAAAATTCTGTGCTACAGTCGTACTTATGGTTTATCTAATTCTATCTAATCTATAAACAATAACTTATATTATGTAAGAACTTATAATTTGGTCTTCTGTGTGCAAGCCGTACTCTACACACCAGATTAAATATTGTACAGAATAAAGGACAACCATATATAACATTAAAAAAATGATATTGCATACATTGCTCATTAAGATTCTCATAAAATAAAAAAATTAATTTTATTAAAATAAAATTAAATACTAAAACTAAAATAAAATCTATGATTTTTAGTATACAACCCTGACAATCTTCCACTTATACTCAAAATCATGATGTCATGCATCTGACTCTCATGCCCTCTACATGACTATCGAAAGCCTTAGCGGGTAAGTTCTTTATAAAAGGATCTACAAGGTTATCTCCCGATACAATCTTGGTCATAGCAACATTATCCCTCTGTATAATTTCTTGTATTAGGTGATACTTACAATTAATGTGCTTTCCTTTGTTGTGGACTCTTGGCTCTTTCGAGTTTGCAACCGCTCTGCAATTATCATAATAAAGTATAATAGCCGATTGAACTGAAGGTACCACATCTAGATCCAACAGCAAGTTCTTGAGCCAAACGGCCTCTTTGGCTACTTCAAGAGCGACCAAGTACTCGACCTCCATCGTGGAATGAACAATACAGGACTTCTTAATACACCTCCAACTTATACCTCTACCTTTCTAAGTAAACACATATCCTGAGGTAGACTAATGAGAATTTTTGTTTGACTAGAAATTTGAGTCTGTGTACTCTAACGGTACTAGACTATCTGCCTCGTAAACTAACATATAATCCTTAGTTCTTTTTAGGTACTTGATTATATTTTTTACCGCAGTCTAATGCTCTTACCCTGGGTTAAATTGATATCTGCTAACCATGCCAATGGCAAAGCAGAAGTCGGGTCTAGTGCAAAGCATAGCATATATTATCTTTCTACTGCCAAAGCATAAGGAACCACCTTCATCTTCTCTATCTCATTAGGTGTCTTAAGACACTGTTCCTTGGATAGAGTGATTCCATGCCTGAAAGGGAGAAACACTTTCTTTGAATCGTGCATGCTAAAACGAGTAAGGATATCATCGATATACTTTGCTAGTGATAAGTCCAACATCCTTTGTTTTCGATCTCGCACAAGCTTGAGCCCGAGAATGTGACTGGCTTTTCCCAAGTCCTTCATATCGAACTGCCTGAATAACTATACTTTTACCGAAGATAACATACCCCCACATCATTTTCGATGAGTAAGATATTATCTACATAAAATACAAAAAAGACTACCACGCTTCTATCATGCTTCTTGTGCACACATGACTCATCTAATCAAAATTATAAGACTTTATAGCATGATCAAACCGAGTATTCCAAGACCTTGATGCCTGCATAAGTCCATAAATGAATCTCTTAAGCTTGCACAGCATGTGCTCCTGACCCTTTGCTATGAAATCATTTGGTTGTACCACATAGATACACTCATCAAGATTTTCGTTAAGAAAAACTGTCTTGACATCTATTTACCAAATTTTGTAATCAAAATGAGCAGCAATAGATAAGAGAATCTGGATAGACTTAAGCATGGCTACCGATAAAAAGATTTCCTCATAATCGATCCCTTCTTTCTGAGTGAACCTTTTTGCAATAAGCCTAGCTTTGAAGGTTTCAACCTTCATGTCTGTTCCTTTCTTCCTCTTGTAAATTCACTTACATCCAATGGATTTTATTCCTTCGGGTGGTTCTACAAGTTTTCAGACCTGATTAGAATACATAAATTTTATCTATGAATTTATAGTATTTTTCCAAAGATTTGCATCTTTGTCCTGAAGTGCTTCATTGTAGTTACAAAATTCAGTATCTAGTTCTGTCGGCATCCTATCAGAAGACTCTCTCAAGTACATATATCAATCAAGTTGATAAATGACCCTCCCACTACGACGAGGTACTACCTGCGTCTATGTACTAGCAGTAACACACTGTGTAGAATTTGAACGAACTCTATGCACCATTATCTACATGCTCGTCAGGTATATTAATGGTTGCACCCTAATCATGATCTGCACCTGTCTCGATATTCCTCTCACTACGACGGGATAATGGGATATTAGTGACTTGTGGTTACTCTTCCGTTCTACTAGTGTTTCCTCTAATTTCTTCCAGAATAATTTTTCTTTGGGCCTGCGGTCTATAATATAATTTTCTTCCAAGAATTAGGCATTAGTGCTAACAATGACCTTCTGATCCTTAGAATTATAAAATAAATCATCATTCGTTCCCTTGGGATACCCCATAAAGAAATAAACTTCTAACCTCTGTTCTAACTTACCTGCGTTTCTTTTCAGCACATGTACTAGACACCCCCAAATTCGAATATGTCTCAAACTAGGCTTACGCCTTGTCTACAATTCTGTGAGAGTAAAATGTACTAACTTAGAAGGTACCAAGTTCAGAATATAAGTCGTTATCTCTAATGCGAGTCCCCAAAACAAATCGGATAATCCTGAATAACTCATCATATACCTTACCATTTCCATATGAGTTATGTTCGTTCTTTCTGCTACACCATTCTGTTGCAGAGTGCCCGGTGCAGTTAACTGAGATATAATCTCTTCTGATAACAAGTAGTCCCTGCACTCTCCACCACGGTCAGATCGTAGTGATTTGATACTTTTACCCAAACGCTTCTCCGCCTTCGCCTTGAATTCTTTAAATTTCTCAAAATATTCAGACTTACGGTGCATCAGGTAAATGTATCTCTATCTTAAGTAGTCGTTAATGAAACTGACGAAGTACTCAAAGTCACCTCCAACCTGGATAATCATAGAACCACACACATCATAATGAACCAATTCTAATAGTTCTTTAGCTCTATGGCCTTTGGCCGAGAATGATCTTTTGGTCATCTTACCCTCTAAGTAGGACTCACAGATTTAAAGTTCCTCAACTTCTAATGAACTCAAAAGTCCATCTTCTACCAGTCTATTTATCTTTTTTAGATTAATATGACCCAAGCGTAAGTGCCAAAGAAACGTTAGGTTCATTAAAAAGAAAAACTTTCTTTTATACAATAAATTAGATGTGTTATTCAATTCAGTAGTTGTAGTTGGGAGGCATTAGAGTAATAACATAAAGATCATCCACCAATGTACCAGAATAGATTACCCATTTATTATCCTTAATAACTACAAAGTTATTAAAATAAACTAAATATCCGTCTTTAACTAATCTAGAAATGGAAACTAAGTTATTTCTAATTGAAGGTATATAAAGGCAATCTCTTAATATTGAAACATAATCTTTACTAAAACTGAGAGTGACATCTCCCACTTCAACTACTGTCACATTTGTATTATTATACATATACACGCAAATCTTTTCATTACTAAGTTATTGGATTTCCTAGAACCCCTGCAATGAACTGCAGACATAATTAGTGGCTTCCATATCTATACACCAGGTACCAGTAAATAACACCGGTAAACATGTTTTCACAATCAGTTAATAGAACTTACCTTGATTGTTCAGTTTGTTAAGATAAATTGGATATTACTTTTTTCTGTACCGTGTCTGGTTGCAGTGAAAACATCTGTCTTTCAATTTTTTTCACACCAGTGCATAGCCCACTAACTACCCTAGAAATCCCGTCACCTTGTTTCAAAATATTTTTCTTCTTCGTGCTTTTTTGCCTAGAGGAAGAACCTTTTTCAAAAAGAAATACTTTTCCTGGCATTGAAGGAATACTCTTGGTAGTTAAAACTATATCCAAGTTACATTTTCAGTCAACAAAATTTGATCCAATTAGTTTGTTCTTTTTAAGTATATTAACCAATTAATTGAACACTATTTTAATATTGAGAATCACATAATTAAAAATAACTATTAATTATGATTAGAAAAATTTTGAATTTATTTTAAAATTGGTTCCTTCTACCATTTAAAAAAAATTTGCCTGCAGCTTGGTACCATGTGAATAGCATGCCTGATGGAAAAACGTCTACTATTCATTATTTCTCTAGACATGCCAATTCTTATTTATTTTACTATCTAGGTAACATATCATACCAAGTAAAATAAAATAGTTAACATAGCTTCGGTCTAATAAATAAAGATAGTGACTCAAATGAAAATAATACTATTATTTATAGTTAAGCGTTAACTACCGCCTAATCCCAAATCAATCACTTCGCAATGAACCCTTCAGATGGAGAAATGATCCAAACAAACAATTATCTAGAATTATTCCTAAAGGAGGTTCGTACTGGTGATACTGCAATTAATCCTATCTGATAAGAAGAAAAGGCTTTACGGCTAACACGCAGAATTAATTACATCACCTACGAACTGTGATGGAGACCGCGGAATTTATCTATGAATAAATTTTTCTTCCACTTAAATTTTTTAAAATATTTTTGAGTGTTATAAAAATCCATTTAATTGAAATAAATTTATTAATTTAAAAAACCTGTGAGACCATGACCTGTTTTTTTTTTCGGCGTTTTCGAACGCGTGCTACGTGTTTTTGTTTGAGCATATTTGTAATGCTTTTGGTGCATGATCGGGATTAAATATGCATATGGGGTAGGTTATCGGGGTCGTGGGCCGTTGTGGGACGAATTTTGAAAAATTTCAAAAAAAGATATTTTGGAGGCCTATAAATATCTAGAGTTATATATTTTCATAAAGATTTTTTCCAAAACTTCTCCAGTAAGCTTTCTGCATTCTCTATGCCTTCTCTCTAAGTTCTCGGGGGCCTGGGGCTCAGTTTTCAATGATCCAACAGCGAATTTCTACTGTTGGCGCGGTGGGCTACGCAATCATCCGGTCAAATTTTAATTCTGACGAGGCTCGATTTTACACATGGATTGAGACGTCGAGTTTTGAACTCACCAATGTTAGATTCTAGACCTGTATGTTTTATAAGGGTGCTATGGGTAATCGGCTATCTTTTTACCGGTTGGTTTGTTGTAGATATGAATTTGAATCAAGTTGGGTTTTTGGGTTTAAAACCTATTTTTTGTCGATTTCATGGATAGAATCGAGTATCGAGAGTTTCTTTAGAGGTCTTGGTGTTAGGTCTAAGCGTGTGGATGTTCACGGGTGTTAATTTGGAGTTTAGAGGCTTCAATTTGAGGTTTGAAGGGCTAAACCCAGAGCTTAAAAATGGTTTCTACGTGAGTTCAGTCGACTGAACTCATAGGTTCAGTCGACTAGATCTTGGTTTCTGGGTTCAGTCGACTGAACCGTGCGTTGAGGCATTTTTGGCTTTTCTAGTGTGGTCTTCAGTCGACTGGGGGCTTAGTTCAGCCGACTGAACTCCTGGGCAGTGTGATGGTGGTACGATGGTTGGGTTTTGGTTTTCGATTGGTGTCCTATGGTATTCAATTGATTGATTTATGAGAATTAGTCGATTCAAATACCTGTGGATTTTTTTTGGGGTTTGATTGGTTGTGTGCTGGCTTTAGGAGTCGTGTCGTGGCTTCGGTGTTTGTTTAGGTGTTGTCCTTAGGGACGACGAGCTTGGTAGATGTGGGTTGTTGGGGCACAGTTGAGCGCGTTGTGGTTGCATATGGAGCAAGTTTGGGCCCTTGATCCTTTTGAGAAAAAAGGGGTGTTTGTAACCTCGTGGTTTGAGGGGGTTTAGCGTTAGCCTTCAGTTTAGGCTTAGTGCTGTGAGTTGTTGGTTGTCCCTGTGAGCGGGTGTCGGGTTTGCTGGATGGCGTCACGATGTGGGGTTATATCTGGCTGTGTGCATTTATAACTGGTTATGTACATTTATAACTCTAATTTATTTATGCATGGTTATGTAAGTGAATTACATGGTTTTGATATCATTACATGTAATGTGATTTATGCTTTAAAACTCAGTGTTTTATAGGCATGTATGTAGGCACTAAGGAGTGGATGCATGTGGTACATGTTGTGTGAGTCGCGTGTGTAGCATGTGCCGTGGTTGTGGAACGTAGTGATAGCACGTGATTTTATGCATTTAAATCATTATTAGGTTATGCATAGGTGTATGGAATGAGATAGATGGTTATGTTAGCTCTAACTGACGGTGATTACGTTAGGATTGCGACACTTCGGTTAAAGTCCGAGAAGATTACGTTAGGGTTACGACCCTTCAGTTAAAGTCTGAGAAGATTACGTTAGGGTTACGATCCTTCAATTAAAGTTCGTAAAGAGGCATTTGATAGGGCTACGATCTCTCGGCGAAAGTTCATAAAAATGCATTGACGGGGGCTACGGTCCATCGATGAAAGTCCGAGAAGATACATGGATTGCATGAATTGCATTTTGGGTCGGATAGACCAGTTTTTAAATTGTTTAAAGAGTCGTGGGAATCACGATCGAAAAACCCTTTTTCATCTATTTTTGAACTCCTGTGAGTGAGTCAAAAGTTGGTTTGTATCATCGCTTTCCCGTTTGCATGTGAAAACTGCTTTCAAGGCTTGAAAGAGAGTCTAAACCTGCACTTTGATTTTCCTAGCATGTTTTATTTGTACTGCATGCCTATTTAGTTTCTGCTGTGCTTTGGCTCACGGTATGAGATTTTGCTTTTTCTTCAAGTAGTGGTCACACTGGTTGATCTGGAGGAGCTGGAAAGGTAGAAGAGTTATAGTCTTTCTTTTTATTTTTATCTATATCATGTATGCTTAATACCTATTTCTCGGTTATAGAGCCTTGTAATGTATGCCGTTTGGCATTTATATACAATGCATTATGTTTACTTTGGGAGTGTATTCTCTGGTTGAGTGTATGTTAGGTTGTTTATGGGAGTTTCACGTGGCCCGGAGTTTGAAACGTGACAACTTGGTATCAGTGCTCTGGGTTCGAATACCTAAGAGTCGTGAAAAGAGGTTGCATCACCGTGTGAGGTTGATTGCATGTGCTTGACTGCATGTGTTTAGATGTTTTGATAACATGAACATGATAGCATGCGAGCCATATGTGAATGATGTGTATATATGGGCATGGAGGTTGACTCTTAGGAGTATAGTCATGCCTTTGGGTATTTGGATTAACAAACTTAGGAGCCAAGTTATGAACGCATTTAGCTGACGTAATTTCTATCAAAAAATCTGAGTAGATTACCAGATTGACGTTCCATTCTTGTCGGTTCTCCTCGGCATGCGGGGTTTGTTTAGCATGAACCTATGTGCTTATGTGTTAGCATGCTTATGCGATTTATGCTATATGTTGCATCTTATGTGCTGTCTTTTTTTATATAGATGTGATGTCTGCGAGGAGAGAGCGAGGCCGTGGTCAAAGTCGTGACCGTGGTGTTGGCCAAGGGGATGTTCCTATCCCTAAAGTTGTGAGACCCTGACCCGTTTTTTTTCCAGTGTTTTTGGACGCGCATTACGTGTTTTCGTTTGAGCATATTTTTATTGCTTTTGATGCATGACCGGGCTTAGATATGCATGTGGGGTAGGTTCGCGGGGCTGTGGGCCATTGTGGGATGAATTTTAAAAAATTTATAAAAAAAATATTTTAGAGGCCTATTAATATCTGGAGTTAGATATTTTCATAAAGATATTTTTCAAAACTTCTCCAGTAAGCTTCATGTATTCTCTCTGCCATCTCTCTAAGTTCTCGGGGGCTCGAGGCTCGATTTTCAGCGATCCAACGCGAATTCCTACTATTGGTGTGGTGGGCTACGCAACTATCCGGTCAGATTTTGATTTCGACGAGGCTCGATTTTGCACGTGGATCGAAATGTCAAGTTTTGAACTCACTGAGGTAGGATTCTAGACATGTATGTTTATAAGGGTGCTATGGGTAGTCGAGTGTCTTTTTATCGGTTGGTTTGCTGTAGATCTGAGTTTGAATCAAGTTGGATTTTTGGGTTTAAAACCTATTTTTCGTCGATTTCGTGAATGAAATCAGGTATCGGGAGTTTCTTTTGAGATTTTGGTGTTAGGCCTAGGCGTGTAGATGTTCGCGGGTGTTGATTTGGAGTTTAGAGGCCTCAATTTAAGCTTTAAAGGACTGAACCCGTGGTTTAAAAATGGTTTCTGGGTGAGTTCGATCGACTAAATTTATAGGTTTAGTCGACTAGATCTTTGTTTTTGGGTTCGATCGACTGAACCGAGGGGTTCGGTCGACTAAACCGTGCATTGAGGCATTTTTGGCTTTTCCAGTGTGGTCTTCGGTCGACTGGGGGCTTGGTTCGGTCGACTGAACTCCTGGGCAGTGTGATGGTGGTTCGATGGTTGGGTTTTGGTTTTCGATTAGCGTCCTATGGTATTAAATTGATTGATTTATGGGAAGTAGTCGATTCAAATACCTGTGGAATCTTTTTGGGGTTCGATTGGTTGTGTGGTGGCCTCGGGAGTCGTGTTATGACTTCGGTGTTTGTTTAGTTATCATCCTTGGGGACAACGGGTTTGGTAGGTGTGGGTTGTTGGGGCACAGTTGAGCCTGTTGTGGTTGCTTACGGAGCAGGATTGGGCCCTTAATCCTTTTGAGGAAAAAAGGGGTGTTTGTAACCTCGTGGTTTGAGGGGGTTTAGCGTTAGCCTTCAGTTTATACTTAGTGCTGTGAGTTGTTGGTTGTCCCTGTGAGCGGGTGTCGGGTTTGATGGGTGGCATCACGATGTGAGGTTATATCTGGCTGTGTGCATTTATAACTGGTTATGTGCATTTATAACTCTAGTTTATTTATGCATGGTTATGTAAGTGAATTACATGGTTTTGATATCGTTACGTGTAACGTGGTTTATGCATTAAAACTCAATATTTTATAGGCATGTATGTGGGCACTAAGAAGTGGATGCATTTGGTACATGTTGCGTGAGTCGCGTGTGCAGCATGTGACGTGGTTGTGGAACGTAGTGATAGCACGTGGTTTTATGCTTAAATCATTATTAGGTTATGCATAAGTGTAAGGAGTGAGATAGATGGTTATGTTAGCTCTGGCTGATGGTGATTCTGTTAGGATTACGACCTTTCGGTTAAAAGTTCGAGAAGATTACGTTAGGGTTACGACGCTTCGGTTAAAGTCCTTAATGAGGCATTTTATAGGGCTACGGTCCTTCGGTGAAAGTCCGTAAAGATGCATTGACGGGGGTTACGGTCCAACAGTGAAAGTCCGAGAAGATACATAGATTGCATGAACTGTATTATGGGACGGATAGACCAGTTTTCAAATTGTTTTAAGAGTCGTGGGAGTCGTGATAGTCCGAGAAGTCATTGCGTCGCACTACCTACCGCCGCTGCTACTGTACCGGTCGTTTCAGCTCGTTCTGTGGTAGTTTTGGCTCTCATTTTTCACTGATTTTAGCACTGATATTCAGCAATACGATGCCTTGAACAATGCCTCAAAAACAATCCCAAAAAGCCTCAAAATGGAATCCCGAAATAGCCCGAACAGCCGGCTATTACCGCCGACCATGTCGTTGCTTTTCAACTATTTTTTGTTTAAGTTTTTGCCATGTTTTTGATCTATTTTTTCATCCAATTTTACTACTATTTCGTGCCTAAAAAATTGCTCAAAACACGTCCCAAAAAAGTTTCAAAGCCATGCCAAAAACAAGCCCTGAGCCACCGACCAAAGCCGCCGCCCGTGGATTGTTTTTGCCGTTGTTTGTTATGCAATTTTAGACCCATTTTGCTGTTTTTATACTGCACAAAATTCACAAAAAACAAATTGAAAAAATTTATTTCAAAACTGTGCAAAAACTGCCACGATTCGTGGCCCGAACCACCTAAAACCCCCACCGGTGCCGCCAGTTTGCTGCTGCCTATTCATTATATTTTTGGATATTCAAACATGTTCTTAAATATTCTAAATAATATTCAAAAATATATAAAAAAAATTTTACATAAAAAATCTATGTCTCGTGGGCTCACAATCAAACTAAAAAAGTTTAAACTATCACGATTAGCCCTAGTGATTAAAAAAATAATTATAATTATCATTCAACCATTCAATCAAACATGAATAAAATAATGATCATAAAACTGGAATTAGAACGCCTACAAAACAAAGTTAGTACAATTTTAAATCTACTAAGTCCCTCAATTTATCGTAAAAATAATCAAAACGGCTCTGTTACCAATTGTTGGAGACAAACTGCCAAGATTATTGATTTGTAAACGATTTTTTGAAAAATAAAAACTAAATGGGCAATCGTCAAAATATGCTCCAGATAAATTTTTTTTGATGTCGAACGATAAAAGATAAAACCCGTGCCACCATAGTTAAAATAGATGAATACCTTTTGGTCGATTTTCCAACTACGAATTTTGATTTCCTGAGTTGAAGCTCCGGTCAGACTTCTACTATATTCTCGATACGATTTTCGAACGTAGTGTGAACAACGATCCTTCGACAACTGAAACTGGCCGAACCTAGACAACCTTAGTCTTGAAAGACAACTTATGAATTTGGTTCAGTCACCCACATATTCATAGGACTATAGAAGGGACCTGTAGAGTAATAATGGCAAAAACTTCTAGTGTAACTCAGATACCCATCAAATAATTTTTGCAAATATGCAAACCTCTCAGCGATTTCTATAATTATGAAGACCTTGCAGCGGTTTCTGCAATTTTCATAAAATACTAAATTACAGTTCATATCACTAAAGAACTGTAATTGCACTCTTAGCCATAATCTCAAGACCAATTTACATTGAGCTCATGTTATTAAATACTTAACTCATCTCCCCACGTTAAGATTTCTAATACCCGTCAGTTAAATTTAATTACTCACCGTTATTTAACTCACATGGACTATAGACCCATATAAGATCGCACTCTCTAATGAATCAAAACAACGAGTATTAAATATACGTAAATAGTAATTATTTCAGGATTAAGAGTATATGTACTCTCATAATAACCTTGAGATGTGAATTAATTTATATAGTCAGTATAAAATTAATTACCCCAATGTGGTCCTATTCATTACACACAAAGTATACTAGCACAGCGAGTCAGAACAATAGACGATGCTATTAGCTGTTCTCCGTAACTAAGACAGGCTTACTAAAATTTTGTACTACAGTCGTACCGATGGTTTGTTCAATTCCATCTAAACTGTGAGCAATAACTTATACTCTGCAAGAACCTATAATCTAGTCTTCTGTATGCAAGTCGTACTCTACACACCAGATTAAATATTGTACAAAATAAAATATAACCATACATAATATTAAAGAAATGATATTATATACATTTTTCATTAAGATTCTCATAAAATAAAAAATTTAATTTTATAAAAATAAAATTAAAAATACTAAAACCAAAATAAAATTTATAATTTTTAGTATACAACCCTAACACATATAACGATGGACTTTGTGACCAGACTACCAAGATCATCATAAGGGTACGATGCTATCTGGGTCGTGGTGGATCGTTTGACAAAGACTATGCACTTCTTACCAATTGGGATCATGGCCACACTAAATGCTCTGAGTCGACTTTACATTCAAGAGATCGTTCGCTTACACGGAGTACCTATTTCGATCGTTGTAGGCACTCCAATTTGACCCCGCCCAATCTTAGGCGAATTCGATGATGAAAACAGATGGAGTAATGCCTCCATACGATCCTCGAAAAGTGATTCAAGCTTGGTATTTGAACCAAGAACCTTCAAACCAATAAAATTTTGACGAACCATCGAAACTTACTGCCCAAGTAAGTGACCGCCAACTCTCTTGATGGCGCCCACCATAGAACTTTGTAGAAACCTTAGCCAAAAGTGGCGACTGCCACCTTTCATCATGGCGACCGTCAACTCCCATTGTGGCGGCCGCCATAGAACTTTGTAGAAACTTCCAAAAACATGGTGACCGTCATCCTTGAATGTGGCGACCGCCAACTCCAAATGGCCTGACGTGTCCCAAAACGTGGCAACATTTCATTGGTTTAAGAATTCTGTAAATACCGTACCCCAGCGTACGTTTTCAGGATGAATTTTGAGTGAGAGAGACTCTGCCGATATATCGAGCAATCCTGAGCCCCGACGCCGAAGTTCTGCCGAAATCTCGAGTCCCGAACCTCCAATACCTACATTTGAAACCTTAACTTGGAATCACCATCCGAGGATTGAAGAACTTTCCCCAATTTGAGGATTCCACGACTCAGGTACGTCGTTTGGATCCCCGATCTTTCTAAACTCTGCCTTCTCTCTTTAGAGTGATCGGGTTAATTTTCAATTTCAATTTATACATTTTTTTTACCTATGTAGCTAATATTGCTTATTGCTTAATTTACTTTGTTAAATTTATTCTTTTAAATTAATCGCTTATTTTACATATTCATACTAAGCACATCGTTTTTATCTCTCTTATTTTTATTACTTTATCAGTTTAGTGCTAAAATATTCTTGCAATTACAACTAATTAATGTTGTTAATTGTTATAATAATGCACTTATATTTATGTAAATATAGTAATTAATACTACATTTCACATTTAAGTTAGATAGTTGTTTTCAATTTCTTTTATCTTTCTAGCATTAATCTAATTTTCTTTATTAACTTTTCTCTTCATTTCTTTTTTTAGTAATTTCAATTTAATGTATCCTTCTCTTAAGCATTAGTTTATTGTCTTTCTTTTTATTTCTTTCATTTGCAATGTAACTTTAATTTCCTTTTTATGCGCCATATTCTTCCTTATAAGTATTAGTTTAATATTTTTGTATTAGCATTTATCTTTTCTTTCTTTTCTTTTAGTTAATTTAATATCTTTTTTTAATTTTTATTTTATATTTTCTTTTTCTTCTCTTTTATATTAGTATAATTTCTTCATTTAATATTTTCTTTTCATTACTAGTTTTAAATTTCTTTATAATGTCTATTTTTTTTCTTTTTTCTTAATACTAATTTATTTTTCTCTTTATTAGTGTTTCCTTTCCCTTCATGTTAGTATTTATTCTTATAAGGCTCCTTCTTTATTTTCTCTTTCTAGCTTTATTTTCTTATAACTTTATTTTATCTTTCTTTTTCTTTCATTTTCATTAATCATAAAAAAAATCATAAAAAATCTTTTAATTTAATTCTCATTCTTTGAATGCAATTTTCTTCTGTTTTGTTTTCTTTTCTCTTTATTTTCTTTCATCCCTTTTAAAATTTAAATAGTTACCTTTCTTTCTAATTAGTTCAATAAACAATTTTTAGTTTTCTTATTCTTAGTATAAATTTTCTTTTATAAATTTCACCCTTATTTTTTTTAAATCTTCGAACTCTCTTTTGTTAAAACATACTTATTTTTGCTAGTAGTCTTTTTTGCTTTTAAAAAATAAAATTCTTGTACATCTTTTATTTTTAGTACTTATCATGTTCTCATTTTTTTTTCTAAATGAATGTTATGCATGTGTTGGTTATTTTTTTTAAATGCATGTTTAGAGTAGTTTAATTTATTTTGTAACAAATTATGTCTAAATTATTTTAGCATTTTTAGCATATTCATTTAAACTATGTTAGTTTAGTTTATTTTTTGTAAAATCACATGCAGGTGTGTTCTGTGTATCCTTTACATAGAAATTGCATATCATAGAACTTAGGAATTAATCCCTTTATTTGTCCTAATTCTATGTATATATGTTACGTATTTTTTATATTTGATTTTGGATGTTCTCTCTTTGGCTCCATTTTCTTTAGTTGTATGCATTTGAAAAATTCTATTAAAGAACCGATGATGATTAGTAGAGGTCAATCTTATGGTTGGGTGAATGGGGTGCCTAACACCTTCCCTGATTCGTTCCTTAGCCCCAAAATTCTATTTCTCTGGTTAACGTTTTAAAGATCAGTGACTATTTTTATTTTTCTTAGTTTTTCTCAAAAACTAAGTGGTGATTCTATTTTCCATAAAATGGGATTTTCAAAATTTAGTTTTCAAAGTGTTAAAATATTTTTTAAAATATCTTTTCAATTTTCTTATTTTTGACCCCTAAATCCCTATGCCACAGTATTTTCTGGCGACTCCGCTGGGGACTGGTTTATAAAATCAAATAAGATGGCTAGACTTGAAAACATCATTGGTTCTTAATAAGAATTTTTCATTTGCATTCTCGAATACATATGCATTGTTCTTCAAACCCCACTTCTTGGTCGACCTGATACCCTGAACGTTAATCCATTTCGGGGATTGTTGGAAAGACGGGTAACCCTTACTGACTGTACGCTACCATAGGTACAGTAAAAGAGTTCAGGCGTACTGTTTGACCATGTCCTGCACCACTCCAACCATGTGAGGTATATACCCGGCTCTATTTAGAAGGTACCCTGTTCAGATTGACCAAAACTCATATTTTGCATATAGTGAACTTAGAACCCCCCAATTAGGTGCTGCTAACCCTAATAGGACTAAGTGTTTTTCTTTATTGTATGTTTTGATTATATAGGATTGTTTGTTCAGATTAGGCTAGTTTTTTCCTCGGATTCGGCCTGGATTTTCTGTTATGCTTTGATTAGATCAGTTTTTTACCTTCGAGTTCTTACCTGGGTTTCGTCCTTCACCCTGATCAATTTTTCACGCCGTAGTCTTCTTTCTAGGGTCATGCCCATGTTTCGTTTTAACATCTCTAGGATATGTCTCTCTCCATTAGGTTTTTCTCAGATTGTCAGTTTTCCCTGTTGTTGTATTAGGCTTCTTCCCAGGGTCATGCCTGTGTTTCGTTTTTGGTCCTATAAGATAGTTTCTCTCCCTTTCGGGTTCTTCTCGGGATGCTAATTTTGTATCCCATTTTTAGTCTAGGCTTACTTTCTTCAAACCCCTTTCTTTCAACCTATATGAAAAAAGTTTTATTTTTTTACCGTTATGCTGTCGATTTTCCTCATAAGTCAAACTAGCCTCTTGAGGGTTAGAATAGTCCTTTTGTCGGAATGCCGCCTACTAAGATAAAACCTTTCCTCTAGAACTTAGTTGATTCATCCCATTTAGTTCTCATCCTGAGTTTTCAGATGTTCAGTTGTTATGCTGGTGGTATGAGCCCGACAGGGGCATTATTTTAGTTTCGACTATTTTTGGGTATCAGGAATCATTGTTGTCTGTTATCTGAATTCTTTTAAAAAATGTTTAAGACTTGTTATTTTTCTTGTGGGATCAGGTTTTTCTAGGGGTTACCATTGATCCAAAAAGGTTCAGTCGACACGAGTTTAGGCAAGATCAGAATCAGGCAGACTTCGCAGAGTTTTTGAATCAATAGACATGGCAGAAAATGAAGTTAATCTGACAGCCATGATGAGGGCTATTACCGAGATACAGCGGGCAATGGAACAGCAGACCCAAGCTCAAACTCAATGTCAAGCACAGTTACAAGCAATTCAGACCCGTATGCTCGGTGTGAATGGGAAGCCAAACAATACAAATGAGAACGGTAAAAATTTTTGGGATGACAACCAGCGACCAGAGATACCGTAAGTTTCTATGCCACCTAAGGTTCCCCGCTCGATTGTGGTAGAAGATGAAAACACCGCTCAGTCAAGGGAATCCGCGCTGGCAGAAAAGATTGATCGGATGGAAAAGGTGCTGCGAAAAGCTAAAGAAGTGGAAGAATATATGCTGAATGTAGGTGGTTTGTGCCTATTCCCGAATGTAAAACTGCCCGAGAAGTTCTAGATACCAAAATGGAAAAGTTTGACGGCACTGAGGATCCCCATATCTACCTAAGAATGTATGTCGGAACCTTGTCCCCCATGGGGATTGATGATAAGCTTAAGGCCTAATTGTTCCATCGATCGCTTTCTGGGGCTGCAAAAAAATGGTTTCTCTATCTAGAAGTGGCCAAAACTAGAACATGGGAGGATATAGCCACCGCCTTCATCAGCCAGTATAGCTACAACGTCCAGCTAGACGTCATTACTTGAGAGCTTGAGACAACCCGGCAAGAGAATCGGGAATATTTTGTCGACTTTCTAACCCGTTAGAGGGATAAAGCTGCAAAGATGACAAACATGCCCACTTAAAAGGAACAAGTGAGGATTGTGGTTAAGAATTTGCAGTCTTCGTTAAAGCGCTACCTCATCACGTAGCCGCTTTCCACTTTTGAGCAGCTGTTCGACGTTGGGGTACAAATTGAGGACGCTATCTAATCTGGTGATATCGAGAAGATAGAATTCATTCAAAAACCACCAAGAAGGAATTTCCCTACAACCAATCAAAATTCGTCCGCAGCAACTTACCTCATGTCCTGCTCAGGCGAGGTGAACCTTTTGAATCCTTCTTCCTCCACCCATCAAACAAGCAACCTTCAGTAGTCAGGAAATGGTTAGCAAACATAACAACAGCTGCGAAGAATTTTCACCCCTCTAAACATCTCATTATCCACTGCTCTAAACTGTCTGGTAGAGAAAGGACTCATTGAGGTACTAGATCCTATGCCAGCACCTGACCCACTTCCCTTGAGATACAATGCCTCTCAATACTATGCTTTCCATCAAGGTCACAGGAATTTAACTGATAAATGCATGAGGCTCTGACATGAGATCCAGAATCTCATTCATAATAAAGTGATCCCTCCTCCATCAGTCACCCCGAAACCGAACGTCACAACCAATCCACTGCCAAATCATGCCAGGAAGGCTAGGGTAAATTACATGTCTTTAGGAGAATTGGAGGACCTGAGTCAGCACATCTGCTCAGCACACCTACCCCGCCCTCATGTTTCAATAACTGAGAACCAAACAGTATGCTCATTCATGATGATTAGAGGCAGTCGAGACAGTATGGAAGAATAAAATGATAATGCCTGGGAATGGTATCGACTGATGATCCAAATCTACCAATAGGAAGAGGAGCGCAACGAGGTAGACGAGTGGCCGTTAGATTATCCAACTTGGCCTTATGGGTTTGGCCATATACTTGATGGAATCACCCTTCCCCAACTTTTTGAGGAAGAAGTGTACGTCGATGAAATGCAGTCCTACTGGCTGGTCAAGATTGTGTTAAAATCTGACAGGACCGAATGGACTGATTTTTGGGCCGCTAAGGAGCAGCAAGTGAACTTTATCGAAGAGAATATCTAGGAGGAGGTGGACAATACATGGGCTGTCGAAGATGATCAAAAAAGAAGGGAAAGGGCAGTCATTAGTGACCTAAGTGATTTGTGGGCATTCGAAGGCCCTCTGCACGTAAACGAAGTAAGACAAACTGATAGTGTGACGCCAGGGTATGGGACCCCAAAGACGGCGTGGAACACCTAACCAGAAGTGAAAGGCACTTTAAGCTAGCTTAGTTAAAGAGAGGACAACCAAGTGGAAAACGAAAAGAGACAAAGCAAGAGGAGGAGAATGATACTGTACTGAGATAGCTGAAAAAGACGCAGGCCAACATCAGTATCTGAGGCTTGTTGATGGCGTCACATAAGCATAGACAAGCTATTTTGAAAGTATTGAATAAGGCCAGTGTCCCGATAGATGCAACCCCCGAGCAGCTTATTGGACTTATTCTACCAGCCGCCGAACTGAAAGTTATTTCCTTTTCTGATAAGGATTTGCCCGCTGAAGGAAAAAGTCACAACAAGTCGCTTCACATCACTATCAAGTGCCCAGAAAAATGGGTTTCACTAACCTTCATTGATAATGGGTCTGCCTTGATTGTTTGCCCATTGAGAACGGCCGTATGCTTAGGGATGAGGTCAGATCAGTTCACTCCCTGTAATCAAGGGGTATGCGCCTATGACAACACAAGAAGGGATGTACTAGGACTAGTGTCATTTTCCATTTCAATAGGACCTCTGGAGACGTCAGTTGAGTTTCACGTGCTAGATGTGCTGGCCTCTTTCAATATGCTATTGGGCAGGCCGTGGCAGCATGACCCAAATGTCCAAGCAGTACCATCTACCCTTCGCCAAAAACTAAAATTAATAAAGAACGGAATAGTTTTGACCATTCATGGGGAGGACAGTATTCACCCTCCGAAAGGAGGAGAGGGCACAACTCTATTAGAAGTTCAACATAGTGAAGATGATGTGTTGCTCAGTGGTTTTCAGTTCGACGAAGCACATGCTGTTCAGACATTAGTGAATGAAGAAGAAAGGTATGTCAACCCACGAGCTTTAACGATGATGAAAAAAAGATCCTTCTTCCCCGGCATGGGATTAGGGCGCAAGCAGTAGGGAATCCCGGAACCCATTCAGCTATTGCCCACTTCACACTATTTTGGTCTTGGGTATAGACCAACGGAAGAAGATATGGAAGGGCCCAGAAGGGGACGAAAGGCCAATTATTTCAGGACGCTCAATGAATACTTTGTCAAAGAAGGGGAGGATTTCCCGTATTGTGGCTTTCCAGAACCGTGGATTGACGAAGAAACCAATCAAAAGCTGCTTGGGTTGGGGATCTTTTTCAGCCACCAATTGTTTGACATAGATGAGGAAGAAACAGTGGAAGGAGAGAAGGAAGAAAAGAAGGTTCAGAAAGAAGATTGGGTTGACAGACTCAACGATACCGACCTGGGAATGCTATTCAACAAGAAGATGGTTCAGTTGCGTATAACTGAATCAGACTGCTTCATGATGGGCTTCAGCACACTGGTAGATTGCACCAAGATCATCGTCGACACGGCCACAAAGGAAGTAAAGAATTGGTACATTGAGTCTTCTGATGTACAAGTTGTATATCCTGAGTCCAAGTTTCAGTCATAGTCTGTAGTTGAGGGCACATCTGTTGATGCCCCTCTCTCTTCTTTTACCATCAAGTTTGTAATTTTCACTGTTCTTAATGAAATAAACAAAGTTTCCAGTTACTCTGCCTTGTTGATTTATTTCATACGCTTTCTGACGATTTTGAATTCGACGGAGATATCCCCAGAGAAATAAAACTTTTAATAAAAGAAGAAATGCGTGCCTAACCAATAATTGAAGAAACTTTGTTAATAAATCTGGGTAATAACAATAACTCGCAAAATGTTCAAATTGGTTCTTCTTTATCCTTAATCGAACAAGAGCAATTAATAACTTTATTAAAAGAATTCAAAGATGTATTTACATGGTCTTACGAAGATATGCCTAGAATTGATCCTGATATTGTTCAACACCACATCCCCCTATACCCTGATACTAAACCGGTCAAACAAAAATTAAGATGGATCCGGCCAGAATGGGATCTGAAGATCAAATAAGAAGTTTTCAAATAGATCAACGCTGGATTTCTAATGGTAATCGAGTATCCGAAATTGGTAGCTAATATAGTGCCAGTTTTAAGGAAGGACGGTCGTATCTGAGTTTACATGGATTTTTGGGACCTCAACAAAGCTAGCCCGAAAGATGATTTTTCGCTGTCGCACATCGACGTCTTGGTAGACAGTACAGCGGGGCATGCCTTGTTGTCATTCATGGATGGATTTTTTGGCTACAACCAGATTCTGATGAATCCTGAAGACAGAGAAAAGACTACATTCACCACGCCTTGGGGCACCTATTGTTATCATGTAATGCCGTTTGGTTTGAAAAATGCCGGGACAACTTATCAAAGTGCTGCCACTACCTTGTTGCATGACATGATAGATAAGGAAGTCGAAGTATACATGGATGATATGATAGTCAAATCCAAGGATCGGAAAGTCCACATTGTAGCTTTGCAAAAATTCTTTAAAAAGATTCAAAAGTAGAAGATGCGACTCAACCCATAGAAATGTGCCTTTGGAGTCACTGCCAAAAAAATGCTCAGATTTATGATCACTCAACGGGGCATCGAAATTAACCCATCAAAGATTAAAACAATTTTGGAAATGCCTCCTCCGAGGACCGAGTGAGAAGTCAGAGGTTTTTTAGGTAAGATACAGTTTATCAGCCGATTCATCGCGAAATTGACCACTACCTGCGAGCCGCTCGTCCGTCTACTAAAGAAAGGAGTCGAGTTCGAATGGGATCAGAAATGCCAAGATGCCTTCAATGCTGTGCGATAGTACCTATAAAACCCTCCTGTTTTAACTCCTCCCGAACCTGACAGGCCACTGATCCTCTATTTATCAGTGACTGATTCAGCTATGGGATGCATGCTTGCACAAGAAGGAGAAAGCAGAATCGAAAAGGCCATCTACTACTTAAGCAAGAAGATGACCGGGTCAGAGATACGGTACACGCCATTGGAGAAGACATGTTGGCCCTTGGTTTAGGTTTCTCGAAAACTAAGGAACTACATGTTATCTTTCACAGTGAACATCATCTCTCGAATGGACCCAATGAAATACCTATTCAAAAAGCTGGCGCTAACAGGAAGGTTGGCTCGATGGTTGCTGCTATTATCTGAGTTTGATCTCCAATATGTCACCCGGAAGTCAGTCAAAGGCAAAGCAGTGACAGAATTTTTGGCCGACCAACCAGTTGAAGGGGACAAAGATACAGAGTTTCAGTTTCTTAACTAACAGCTAATGAAAGTTGGGAATGACAAATGGACTCTATATTTCGATGGCGTATCTAACCAATATGGCTAAGGAGTAGGAGTCCTCCTTGTCACTCCCGAAGAATCGCACGTTCCGTTGTCTCTGAAACTCAATTTTGAAGTCACTAACAATCAGGATGAGTATAAAGCATATTTAGCCAGATTGGAGGCAGCCTTAGAACTGGGGGCAAGGAAACTAGAAGTCATTGGAGACTCAGCACTTGCAGTTTCACAAGAAAGTGGAGAATGAAAGGTCAGGGACTTAACCTTAATTCTCTATCATCAAGAACTAGAAAAATTGATACCATGCTTTGAATCGGTGATTTTCACTCATGCACCAAGACTGCAAAACAAGTTCGCCGATGCACTGGCCACCTTAGCATCCATGATTAACATACCACCCGGAGTTAGGATGAGACCTTTGATAATTGAGCAGAAGAGAAAGCCGGCATACGAGATAACAGTCGCCATTGATGTAAGCACTGACCGCCTTCCATGGTACTTTGGCATTCAAAACTTCGTAGAAGATGGAGAATATCCCAAGTTTGCCAGTAAAAAGGACAAAAGGGCAATACGACGACTATCTGCGCAGTTTGTCATTTTTGGTGGTAGACTGTACAAACGAGGACATTCTAAGGTCAACAAGTTGTGTGTAAACACCGATGAGGGCCAAGAGCTGATAAAAGATATACACGCCGGAGTCTGTGGGCCACACATGAGTGGTAACATGTTAGCCAAGAAGATCCTACGATAGGGATGTTTTTGGATGACAATAGAAACATATTGTATTCAGTTTGTGCGGAGGTGTCATAAGTGCCAGATTCACGCTAACCTTATGCACGTTCCCTTGTCTCAGTTGTATAACCTGACGTCTCCATGGCCGTTCTCAGTATGGGACATTGACATGATTGGCAGAGTAACCCCGAAGGCATCCAATGGACATGAGCTTATCCTGGTAGCCACTGACTATTTCACCAAGTGGGTGGAAGTAGCTTCCTACTCGGTATTAAAGGCCTCCTATGTCGCTAAGTTTATCAAGCAAAACATCATTTGCCGATACGAGGTACCACATGAAATTATCTGGGATAATGGCTCACATTTCCAAGGAGAGATTTTGGATCTTTTCGAGGAATGCCGGATAGTGGCTTATAAGTCCTCGCCATATCAGCCACAAACCAACGGAGTAGTCGAGGCAGCAAATAAGAACTTTAAGAAAATCCTGCAAAAGACAATCAACTCACGCAAAGATTAGCCAGAACACCTGCCATTCGCACTTTGGGGATACCGAACGTCAATCAGAACCTCAACAGGAACAATGCCATATTCTCTAGTGTATGGAATGGAAGCCGTACTCCCCATTGAAGTGGACATTCCCTCACTAAGGGTAGTGGTTGAGGCCAATATCTCATAAGCAGAATGGCAGAGGAACCAGATGGAAGAATTGCTCCTGTTTGATGAAAGAAAACTGCAAGCCCTATTCCATGTATAAGGTTACCAAAGGAGGATAGCTCGAGCTTTCAATAAGAGGGACAAGACTCGGGATCTTAGAGAAGGAGATCTAGTCCTTAAGGAAATCAGAGCTTCCATCTTCGACCCAAGGGGTAAATTCAAACCAAACTGGTCCGGACCATTTCTCGTCATGACCGGTGGTGCAGTCATCATTATGGATCTAGATGGAAATGCGTTCTCCACTCCAGTTAACCTTGATCAACTCAAAAAGTACTATCCTTGAGGTAAAAATAAAGATAAAATAAAATCTCGCTGAGTTGAAAATCGAAAAAGCAATTCAGAAAAAGTTAGAGCAACCCGTAAGGCCAAAAATTCAAAAGGACGACCTTAGTAAAAGTTAAGACATTACAAAAGGAGAGCGTCAATACCCGAGTGAAAACCGAGCCTGAACTACGTTAAGGCTTGATTCCATCTTTTTGGGATACGTAGGCAGCTTCTTTAAGAAGTCTGGCCATATTTTTTATTTTTAGCTATCTTCGAATCTGTGTAATACCAATGCAAATTAATTTTTGAATTTTGATAATAAGAACATTCAAGCTTCGAATAAATTTGAACCATCTTAAAACATGAAGTGAGAGTTTTTCATTACTTTAACCAAAACTACAAAATTCTTAAATAAAGGGAGGGCACGCAAATTCCAAACTCTACAAATAAAAAAAAAGATGTGAAATTTTTTAAAACAAAGCAAGAGGTTCTCAAATTCTCCTCATTTTCGCCGCTTGTTTCCCCTCTTCTCTGTCTTTCTTCTCCCTATCTTGTGTCAATCATGTCTTGTATTCAGCAGAAAGGTTGGGACACTGTAACTCGTGCATCTCCATAAATGAGCGAGATAACCAGGCATCCCGATACTTTGCTAGAAAAGGAACCCGCAGTGCAGAAGAAAACAAACGGTCTCGAATACTGGGAAATATGATTTGACTTCGCCCGAACTGCCGCATGATCCTATGAGGGTAGTAGAAAGTAGTCTGACGCAGACCAATCAACAGAACGCTAGGGTGATCCATAGTGGTCAGAGTCATAGCAGGAATCCGCCACCAAGGGCACTACCAAGAAATGTCTGGACCGGTCAGAGAGGAGAGATATTGTCGCTAAGATGCCTCAGTGTCACATATCTGATAACGCGGGCGATAAAGGAAAGAAACGGCATTGTGTCTATCAGTGGGAGGCTTCTGTTCAAGGTTCACCTTCTCCATCAGCCAGATCTATAGAAAAAGTTAAAACAGTAAGGAAAAGGCTTTGCAGTATGACAGAGAACTTAATACAGAGGAAAATGTTAAGATCACTTGGAGAAGTAAAGGGCTGCCAGCAAAGGTGGTAGTTTCGCCACGATGAACAGCATCCAAGCCCAGCAGTGTCTCGGTTAAAACCAGGGGTACGAAGTCCCTCCCCATCCACATTTGGCCAGCAATGTCAACCAGGACACAACTAACACGCCCATCGGAAGGGACAAGTAGATACTGGGCAAAGAGGCAGAAGCAAAGTACATAACGGCACCGCAGCTGAAAGTCTAGAGAGCTGAGGTCACCAGTAGGATGAAACCTATCAATAAGCCATGAAATGTCATGGTAATCACCCGAGGTCAGATGAGAAGCCTCCATCTTAGACAGACCGCAGAGTTTCATCACCTGCGTCGAGCAGAGAGAAAGGGAGTGGGAACGACAACGGAACTCCGTAGAGTCAAGTCCAAGATGGTAGCAAACTCCTCTACAATCGGACATAGTTCCTCGAGACCGAACCAAAAGATGAGAGACTGCAGATCCCACAGTTGTGCAGCAGCTATCAGTAAAGGTCTGATAATATTCATAGTCCTTAGTGAGAAAAGGGCATTAAGTCCGAAAGGGGCAATGTTCAAATGTTCGATATGGGAGAATTCGTCAATCCATGAATAAAGGGGATTAGCCATCTGAGTCCGAGCAACAGCAAATGGGGTCTCCAGGATAGTATTTATAGTGCAGAAAAGGACAAAAAATCAAAATTTTGGCAAAAAGGACAATCAATGTGGCGACCGCCACCTTGTGAGTCGGCGACCGCCAACTCAAATAGAACAATACAGTGACATCATTCCTTTGACCAAGCAACCGACAGGTTTAAAATAGCAACCGCCATGTCAGTCTCCTTATACGTGGCGACCTCCATGTTGTATTCTGGCTACCGCCAGGTTTACACCTGACGGGTATGTGTTTGCAGTCTGTGTGATTTATGGCAGTGGAACTATGCATCCATGGCAGTTTGAGCAACAAAATAAAGGAAAAACATGCAGCAAATAAACAAAGCAAGTAAAATGGCACGAAGGCCCTAAAGATGCATAAAAGGCAATATAATTTGGGCATCGAGGCCCAATAAGCAGTAAATTGGGGCACGCAAGCCCATGAATCATGTAAATATATAAGAATGTGTCATACTGGGGCACGCAGGCCCACGAAAACAAAAAAAAGTAATAAAATATATTCGAAAAGGGGGGGCGAACTCGGCAGGAAGAAGGGCTGGCCTCCTCCGAGCTGTTGTCCTCGAAGAGTCTGTTGAAGTCATCGCCGTTGTCACTACTAGAGGAAGAGACAACTCTAGATTAGCTTCGAGCATATGAGACCGACCCTCTAGAACGAGCCCGAGAAGATTCCCAGGAACCACGACCTCGAGTCGGGGCTAGAGCAGGGGTCTAACTAGAGCTGGTGGTGGCATCACGCCGGTGGCCGGAGCTGGAGGCTGTCAAAAGAGAAGCAAGTCTGAGAGCAGAATAAAGATAGGAAAATGCAAAAAAAATTGAAAATAACACACAAGCTACTCACGGAGGCTACTTGTATGAAAGCAACGCTGGCTGCCCGCATCGAGGCATCCATCTGCCGGACCAGTACTCTCAAGCCAGTAACCATCAGTATCGCCCGGTCTAACCAAGCCTGATCGACCTGTGGAAGAGAATAGTTCAGAAAAGACTAGATAGATAAAGAAAGAACAAGTGACTGAGGGAAAGCTAGAAGACAAACCTGGCCGATGTCAGCCTTGAACTCCGATTTCGGTAGAATAGGAACCGACAGAGAGAAGGGGAAGCCATATACCACGGTATGGACGTCCCATGGTATCTTTGGGTCCCTTCTGCTAGCAGCATCCCTAGCAGCAGCTCCGACAGCTTCTCCAGCAGCAGTCGCAGCCCCAGCACCTCCAGCAGTAGCATCAGCATCGACGGCCTCCAGTGCTCGCCTCCTCCTATCTCCAGCCGGGCTAGGACCTAAGGGGCCCATCAGGTGCACCCGGGCCCAAGTGGTGTAGTCACCTTTCGCCACCACCAGCTCTGAAACTGGGGTCCCCACCATCTCCAGCAGCATCCCTAGCAATAGCTCTGGCAGCTGCTCCAGCAGCAGCAGCATCAGCATCGGCGGCCTCCGGTGCTCGCCTCCTCCTATCTCCAGCCGGGCCAGAACCTAAGGGACCCATCAGGTGCACCCAGGCCCAAGCAGTGTAGTCCCTTTATGCCACCAGCAGCTCTGAAATTGGGGTCCCTACTGTCTCCAACAGCAAGTCGGCGTGACCTAGATGATCAGTCCGGCGCATATGGACTGGAGGAACAACCGGGATTCGAAAGTGATCTAGACCGAGCAACTGGCGAACCACTCGCTCTCCCAGATAGTACTCCCGCCCAAACGGGCCCTTCAGCAAGATACGCCTCACCATAATGTCACTGCTGGGCATCAAATCCGCATCGGCCCTATCCTCTATCCCCCTCCAAACATCCCAGTGGACCTGCAACAGTTCAAAATACAGTACAATGCAAAGAATAGTAAGACATACAGTATGATGAGCAGTGTGCAGTAATCAGTGCCCAGTGCAGTGTAGTACAGTGTAGTAAACAGAATGGAGAACAGTGCGGTGCATTACAGTGAACAATGCAATAAGCAGTATAATACAGAAAGTAGTGTATCGAATGGTAAAGATACCTGGTCAGGGATCAGTCGATCCAGAGACACCCGAAATTGGTCAAGATCCTTCCCTCCGGCTTTTTTTCCCTTCAGCCTATGCGACCACCAGGCTGCACGGGGCATAACTAGAGGGTCTGTCGCAGAGTTCGCCGGGACATGAAGCCCGAGGAACTCATAGGTCCATAACTGCAAAGAAGAAGATGTCAGCAAGAAAAAATAACAGATAACATAAATGGATGAAGAACTGCAAAAACTAAGTCATACCTCCCAGACCCTCCAGTATCCCCCAATGCTGAGCTCCTGAAGGAACCGAGTCATTGTCCTCAAAAAACTGTAAAGAGTGGCCAGAGCAGCGCCGCCCCAATCATACGATGCGACCTGATCAAGACGAGCCAGGCCGCCTAAGTAATGCAAGTGAATGGTATTCTCCTTGTTCGAAAATAAGGAGGTACCGAACATATACATAAGAAAGCCTCGGGCGACCCACTCATAATGGCAGGGCTCGGTGCATTGAAAACGTCTAAACCGCTCAAAAACCAGGTGTATTTGACTCTGTCGCGATCCATCTGAGCAGGGACCACCTCGAGGAAATACAGTAGTGCATCGATCGACTGGGAAATAGACGAATCAAACGGGATGGGAGCTCCTCCAACCCGAATGCCAGTGATGAGGGAAAAGTCCAGAGGCATCAGAGTAACCTCGAAGGTAATGAAGTAAAAGGTGTTAGTGGTATCCCACCACCGCTCGGCCAGGGCTGTCAGCCATATCCGATCATTGCTCGTCCTACCCAACAGGGGTATGAATCGAGCAAAGCCGAAGGGGTCAATATAAGCTGGCTAGGAGCAGGGAGAGCATCATACCACTCCAACACCTCACCGGAGGCAAAACCTTTGAAGCCCCGGACATAATGACCAGCCTGTAAAAGAAGACAGATAGAGAACATATAAAGAACAAATCGAGTAAGCGAAGTGCAGAAAATATCTAAAGGCAAAGCCCTAGGAAACTAGGCGCCCTAACCCTAGGTTCGTGTGCAAGTGACGACCCTTTGATTTCTTTCAAGCCCTAAGAAACTAGGCACCCTAACCTTAGGTTCGACCATTCGGACTTGCACGCTCTAGTAAAAAGTTAGGAACCCTAAACCTTGGCACGCCAGGCAAACCTCTATCATTTTATATCATCCTACACAAAACAAAAACAAAAAAACAAAAAAACAAAAAACAAAAAACAAACAAAAAACAAAAAACAAAAAAACAAAAAATTAAAATTTTTTTTTTGAAAGTTTGCCCATTTTTCCCTAACCTTCTAAGATTAATTTTTTAAAAATCTTTGAAAATTTGCTCAAAAAAAAAAACAAAAAATAAATAAATAAATAAATAATAAAAAATATATATATAAATATAAAATAATAAAATAAATAAATAAAAAGTAAAAAAAATCTACTTGATTTTTAGGATTTTCTTAAAACTTTTCTCGGATTTTTCTTAAAATTTTTCTCAAAATTTTTAGAATTTTCTAATAATTTTCTTAAAATTCTAGGATTTTTGAAAATTTTTCCAAGATTTTCTTGATTGTCTAAAAGTTTTTTCTAAATTTTCTAAAAATTCATAGGATTTTTTAAAAAAATTTCTAAATTCTCTAGATTTCCTAAAAAAAGTGTTAATTTTCTGGAATGTTTGAAAACTTTCCCTAAATTTTCTAGCACTTTTGAAAAATTTCCTTAGCACTCCTTAAATTCCTTTACCCTAAGTTTTAGAAATTTTTAGGATTTTTAATAAAAATTACCCTTTTAGTTTTCATGCCCCAAAAATAAAAATAAAAATAAAAATTCTCCCATAGACTTGTGTTTTTCCTCAAAATAGCAATAAAAACTCAAGCATTTTATTTTGTAACTTTCACTCAAATAAATCGTCCCTTTTGTTGGTTGTTCAAAAATCTTAGTTGTCCATACTATTTTAATCTCCGTTGCATAGGTGTCGAAGTTAAGATCAAATTCTATCAAGTCATCATCATCATTCATCAAATACATCAAAATATATCATCAATATCATCATCATGAGTCATCACAACATCATATAGGAGATCCTAGGCATGCGTCTACGTTTGAGATATTTCATGCTCTGATTTTAAAACAAGTAAGGATGTGGTACTTACCGATGGGTGTCGACAAGACATGTGGTGGTCGGGCGCACGCAGAAGAATGTAGGCGGCAATCGCATCATCAGGAGGCTCTAGCGTCTCATCCCGCGCGAAACAACACGATGAGGCAATGGTGCATAGGTGTGCGAGTCGAAGGGCGCTGGCTGACCATCTCCAGCATCGAGATCCAAAAAGCCAGCAACCTCGGCCTCAGTAGCAGCATCTGCAGCTGCCTGCGCCGCAGCAGCTGCTCATGCCTCCTCAACAACACGACAGGAGACACGCTCCGCCTCAAAGACGAGGGCATCCATCGTAGTGGTGGGCTGCGTAGAAGTAACCCTACCAACGGGAAGGCTAGTACACGTACCCTCAAGGGCACCCGTGGAAGAACCCCCAGCAGCAGGAAGGTCTTTTCGTGCCCCGAGATCATCATCCACATGGCCTTGGCCCTCCATGAAGAAGAAGGGATTCACAAATAAAATGGTGAACATGATGTGAGACCTTGAAAAGGAAAACTTGAGAACAAAGAAAGTTTGAGAGAGAACAGAGACGCCAGAGAGAGAATGGAAATGAGCAAATGAGCCATCTCGCGCGCTTTAAAAGAGCCGGGCATGCGCTTGGAGTTAGCGGTTGCCAACTCCAAAGTGAGCGACCGTTGGCTTCCTGAAACGACACATGGCACCCTCCGTGTCGTAGGGGTTTTTAGTGGGCGGCCGCCGTGTCAAAAGAATTCCGTCTGGGCGACTGCCACCTTTTCAATCGTCACGTCATTTACATCACGGCGACCGCCAACTCCAAAGTTGGCGGCCCTGTGTCAGTTTGTCATCACGGGTTTCTAGGGTTTTATGGGGCCTGTTTGGGTGTTTCTAATATATGCATGTTTTTTTTGACTTCATGAGTATTATTTCCAAAAATGATATACAAAAATAATAATAATATTTTTTTTTGAGTTTTTTCGGATAAATTTAATTTTTAAGCCATAACTTGGCTTTTAAATTATTCCGTGCCCCGTTTTGAATTTTTAGGTCTTAACTCGACCTCTTAATTCGTAATCTTTCTTCCCGATAAATCAAAAAGTTTCAGCCGTAACTTGGCTTTCGATCACTTTAAATCTCATTTCCGATAAACTTACTTTTAAGTCTCGCATTCTTAGATCCTGACTAAACCTATCAATTTGATGTGTACCTACTCGGTCCTCCTCATGACCCTAAACTGATGGCCAAACCACCAACCCTTCGCCAGCCTGTGCCGCTGAATTTTTTAGGCTGTTTCGGCCTCATCCGAGCTTCGTTTTCGTCCCCGTTTTTTTGGAACGTAGTTAACAAAATTTACTATTTTTATGTTAAAAAAATTAGTCAAACGCAGCCCAAAAAATAAGCTTCGATGGATACCGAAACACAAAAAAACGCTGCTACCCTGCAACAGCCCTGCACTGCCAAATTTTTGAGGTAGTTCCGGCGTCAGCCGAACTCCATTTTTGTTCTTGTTTTTTCGTTGAAACGCAGCAAATGAAATATACTATATTTATATAAAAAAAGTATGATTCGAAAACTGCCCGAAAACATATAACAAAAGCCTGGGAAGTCGTTGCGTCGCACTACCTACTGCCGCTGCTATTGTACCACTCATTTAAGCTTGTTCTGTGGTAGTTTTGGCTCTCATTTTTCACTGATTTTAACACTGATATTCAGCAATATGATGCCTTGAACAATGCCTCAAAAACAATCCCAAAAAACCTCAAAATGGAGTCTCGAAATAACCCGAACAGCCGGCAATTACCGCCGACCAAGCCGTTGCTTTTCAACTATTTTTTGTTTAAGTTTTTGCCATGTTTTTGAACTATTTTTTCATCCTAGTTTACTAATATTATGTGCCTAAAAAATTGCTCAAAACGCATCCCAAAAAAGTCTCAAACCCATGCCAAAAACAAGCCCTGAGCCACCGACCAAAGCCGCCGCCTGTGGATTGTTTTTTCCGTTGTTTTTGATGCAATTTCAGACCCATTTTTCTATTTTTTATACAGCACAAAATTCACAAAAAACTTATCGAAAAAACCTATTTCAAAACTGTGCAAAAACTGCCACGATCCGTGGCCCGAACCACCCGAAACCCACACTGGTGTCGCCGGTTTGCTGCCGCCTGTTCTTTGTGTTTTTGGATATATTCAAACCTATTTTCAAATATTCTAAATAATATTCAAAAATATATAAAAAAATTTACTTAAAAAATCTACGTCTCGTAGGCTCACAATCAAATTAAAAAAGTTTAAACTATCACGATCAGCCCTCGTGATTAAAAAAATAATTATAATCATCATTCAACCATTCAATCAAACATGAATAAAATAATGATCATAAAAATGGAATTAGAACGCCTACAAAACAAAGTTAGTACAATTTTAAATCTACCCGATCTCTCGATTAATCGTAAACGTAATCAAAACGGCTCTGTTACTAATTATTGGAGACAAACTGCTAAGATTATTGATTTGTAAATGATTTTTTGAAAACTAAAGACTAAACGGGCAATCGTCAAAATAGGGTCCAGATAAAATTTTTTTGATGTCGAACGATCAAAAATAAAACCCATGCCACCAAAGTTAATTTAGATGAATACCTTTTGGTCGATTTTTCAACTACGAACTTTGATTTCCTGAGTTGAAACTCCGATCAGACTTTCTACTATATTCCCGATACGATTTTCGAACGTAATGTGGACAACGATATTTTGGGAACTGAAACCGGCAGAACCTGGACAACCTTAGTCTTGAAAGACAACTTATGAATTTGGTTCAGCCTACCCACATATTTATAGGGCTACAGAAGGGACCTGTAGAGTAATAATGATTTAGACTTCTAATGTAACCTAGATACCCATCTAATAATTTTTGCAAATATGAAAACCTCTTAGCAATTTCTCTAATTATGAAGACCTTGCAGCGGTTTCTGCAATTTTCATAAAATACTAAATTACAGTTCATACCACTAAAGAACTGTAATTGCACTCTTAACCATAATCTCAAGACCAGTTTACATTGAGCTCCTATTATTAAATGCTTAACTTATCTCCCCACGTTAAGATTTTTAATACATGTCAATTAAATTTAATTACTCACAATTTAATTTAATTGGCATCTTTAAAATTTCTTAAGCGCTTTTGCTTAAGTTATTTGACCACCAGATAATTAAATTCACCTGCTGGGTTTGGTCTAGTCAAAACATATAAGTTTTCTTAAGGGGATATCGTCAATCCCGAATAATCGAGACGTAAATTCTGTTAATAATTAACATTCACTATATAATTAATACCGTTATCTAACTCACAGGGACTATAGACCCATATAAGATCGCACCTTCTAATTAATCAAAACAACGAGTATTAAATATACGCAAATAATAATTATTTCAATATTAAGAGCATATGTACTCTCATAATAACCTTGAGATGTGAATTAATTTGTATAGTCAGTATAAAATTAATTACCTAATGTGGTCCTATTCATTACACAAAGAATACTAACACAGCGAGTCCGAACAATAGATGATACTATTATCTGTTCTCCGTCACTAAGACAGGCTTATTAAAATTTTGTACTACAATCGTACCGATGGTTTCTTCAATTCCATCTAAACTGTAAGCAATAACTTACACTCTGTACAGAATAAATACTGTACAGAATAAAGGACAACCATACATAATATTAAAGAAATGATATTACATGCATTGCTCATTAAGATTATCATAAAATAAAAAAATTAATTTTATTAAAATAAAATTAAAAATACTAAAACCAAAATAAAATTTATAATTTTTAATATACAATCCTAACACATATAACGATGGACTTTGTGACCAGACTACCAAGATCATCATAAGGGTACGATGCTATCTGGGTTGTGGTGGATCGTTTGACAAAGACTGCGCACTTCTTACCAATTAAGATCATGGCCACACTTAATGCTCTGAGCCGACTTTACATTCAAGAGATCGTTCGCTAACACGGAGTACCTATTTCGATCGTTGTAGACACCACAATTTGACCCCGCCCAATCTTAGGCGAATTCGATGATGAAAACAGATGGATTAGTGCTATCGTACGATTCTCGAAAAGTGATCCAAGCATGGTATTTGAACTCAGAACTTTCAAACCAATAAAATTTTGACGAACCATCAAAACTTGCTGTCCAAGTAAGGCGACCGCCAACTCTCTTCATGGCATGGCACCCGCATAGAACTTTGTAGAAACCTTAGCCAAAAGTGGCGACCGCCACCTTTCATCATGGCGACCGCCATCCTTGAATGTGGCGACTGCCAACTCCAAATGGCCTGACGTGTCCCAAAACGTGGTAACATTTCATTGGTTTAAGAATTCTATAAATACCGTACCCAAGCATAGGTTTTTATGACAAATTTTGAGTGAGAGAGACTCTGCCGATATATCGAGCAATCCCGAGCCCCGACGCCAAAGTCCTGTCGAAATCCCGAGTCCTGAACCTCCAATACCTACATTTGAAGCCTTAGCTTAGAATCACCACCTGAGGATTGAAGAACTTTCCCCAATTTGAGAATTTCACGACTCAGGTACATCGTTTGGATCCCCGATCTTTCTAAACTCCGCCTTCTCTCTTTGGAGTGATCGGGTTAATTTTCAATTTCAATTTGTACATTTCTTTTACCTATGTAGCTAATATTGCTTATTGCTTAATTTACTTTGTTAAATTTAGTTTTTTAAATTAATCGCTTATTGTATATATTCACACTAAGCACATTGTCTTTATCTCTCTTATTTTTATTACTTTATCAATTTAGTGCTAAAATATTCTTGCAATTACAACTAATTAATGTTGTTAACTGTTATAACAATGCACTTACATTTATGTGAATGCAATAATTAGTACTCTACATTTTACATTTAAGTTAGATAGTTGTTTTCAATTTCTTTTATCTTTCTAGCATTAATTTAATTTTCTTTATTAATTTTTCTCTTCATTTTTTTTAGCAATCTCAATTTAATGTATTCTTCTCTTAAGCATTAGTTTAAAGTCTTTCTTTTTATTTTTTTCATTTGCAATGTAGTTTTAATTTCATTTTTATGCACCATATTCTTTCTCATAAGCATTAGTTTAATATTTTTGTATTATCATTTATTTTTTCTTTCTTTTCCTTTAGTTAATTTAATAACTTTTTCTAGTTTTTATTTTATATTTTCTTTTTCTTCTCTTTTATATTAGTATAATTTCTTCTTTTAATATTTTTTTTAATTACTAGCTTTAAATTTCTTTATAATGTCCATTTTTTTTCTCTTAATACTAATTTATTTTTCTCTTTATTAGTGTTTCATTTCCCTTCATGTTAGTATTTATTCCTATAAGGCTCCTTCTTCATTTTCTCTTTCTAACTTTATTTTATCTTTCTTTTTCTTCCATTTTCATTAATCATAAAAAAAAATTACAAAAAGTCTTTTAATTTAATTGTCATTCTTTGAATGCAATTTTCTTCCCTTTTGTTTTCTTTTCTCTTTATTTTCTTTCATCCCTTTTAAAATTTAAAGAGTTTTTTTTTTCTCATTAGTTCAATAAATTTTTTCTAGTTTCCTTATTCTTAGTATAATTTTTTTTATAAATTTCTCCCTTATTTTATTTAAATCTTTGAACTCTCTTTTGTTAAAATATACTTATTTTTGCTAGTAAACTTTCTTGCTTTTAAAACATAGAATTCTTATGTATCTTTTATTTTTAGTACTTATCATGTTCTCATTTTTCTTTCTAAATGAATGTTATGCATGTGTTGGTTATTTTCTTTAAATACATATTTAGAGTAGTTTAATTTATTTTGTAGCAAATCATGTCTAGATTATTTTAGCATCTTTAGCCTATTCATTTGAACCATGCTAGTTTAGTTTATTTTTTATAAAATCGCATGCGAGTGTGTTCTATGTATCATTTATATAGAAATTTCATGTCATTGGACTTAGAAATTAATCCCTTCATTTGTCCTAATTTGGAGTGTTATGTACATATGTTATGTATTTTTTATATTTGATTTTGGATGTTCTCTCTTTACCTCTATTTTAAAGATCAGTGGCTATTTTTATTTTTCTTAGTTTTTCTCAAAAACTAAGTGGCGACTCTATTTTCGATAAAAAGAATTTTTAAAATTTGATTTTCAAAGTGTTCAAATATTTTTCAAAATATCTTTTGAATTTTCTTATTTTTGTTTCCTAAATCCCAACGCCACAATCGTGTCGAATCGCGATCCACAATTCACCTCCCAATTTTGGGGGAGTTTACAAAAATCCTTGGGCACTAAACTGTGCTTTAGTACCACCTTGCATCCCCAAACTGACAAATAATTAGAACGTACCATTTAAATCCTAGAGGATATGCTATGATCTTGTGTAATGGATTTCAAAGGCAATTGGGAGAAGCACCTACCATTGGTAAAATTTGCTTACAACAACAGTTATTAGGCAATTATCGGCATGACACCATACGAAGCGCTTTACGATCGACTTTGTCGTTCACCAATCTGCTGGATCAACATTGGAGAGGCCAATCTTCTAGGACCAAAAATTATGCAGGAGACAACAAAGAAGGTGCAGGTTATACGAGAAAGACTAGTGACTGCTCAGAGTTGACAAGAGAGATACACAGACAAAAGAACAAGACCTCTAGCTTTCAAAGTCGGAGATCATGTCTTCTTAAAGATACAACCACGAAGGGGTGACATACACGTTGGAAAGAGAGGGAAAGTGTTACCTTGCTTTATCGGACCGTTTGAGATTTTACAGAAGATTAGGTGTGAGGCCTTAACTCGTTTTAATTTTTGCGATGTTTTGACGTGTCATTTCTTGTTTTTATAATAGCATATTTATATGTGTTTTATGCATGTTCTAGCTTAAAAATGCATGTTGGGTTGGATCTCAAAATCATCGGGTATTGTGGAGAAATAAAAAGAGATATTTTCAGTGAGCCCTATAAATATCAGCCTTTAGATATTTGTTATAACTTTTTCTCTCAATCCTTTGAAACCAAACCAAAACTTCTGGCTTCTTTTTAACTTTTTTGGGGGCACGAACTTGATTTTTGACAATCGAATAGCAGATCCTTAGTATGCTCGCCGAGGGCTTTACGTTCATTCGGATAGAATTTCGTTTCGACGACTTTCATTTTTGCTTCGGTGTTCAAGCTTCGAGTTTTTAACTCAACGAGATAGAATCCTAGACTCTTATAGCTTAAAGGGGTGCTAAGAGGAATTGTATGCATTTTTACCATTTAAAAATGTATAAAAAGTCATTTTATGTTCGTAAAAGTTAGGTTTTGTTCTTAAAATGGGTTTGGTTGGACGAAAAGGGTTTTTAAAAGTGTTTTATGGTTTCTTTCGAAGTTGTCGACTCATATATGTTCGTGGGTTTCATAAAAATGCAAGTTTTGTTGGTTTAATTTAGGCTTGTGCATGGATCTATGAAGTTTTTCGTCGGCAAGAGCTTTTCTCTGACATTTAGTCGACTGAGGTGGGTGATCCAATCGACTAAACTTGGTGACTCAATCGACTGACTTGATTCCAGTAGCTTTTCAGTCAACTGAATGGTGGTCTTTAGTCGACTGAACTCCTTGTTAGGCTGTTTTTCTCTCCTTTTTTTCATGTTGGACGTGTTTGGGTCCGTGGTTTTTGAAAAGGTTAGTTTTGAAAAAAGGCAAGGTTTTGTGTGAACGTTTCTGAAAAATTGAATTAATTTTTGGAGATTTGGAGCTAACCCTTGGGGTTGAATTTTGTGTTTTTGATTGTGGTCTCTAAGGTTGGTGGATGACGTTGTTATGTGAAATGTGGTGTTTATACATCGTTGTGTGCATAAAAACTCTAGTTTTTAAGATGCGTTAGTTGGAGCGGATATGTGGTCTTGCGGTGAAGTTCCATGAAAATGCATTCATGCATAATGAGGGGCAGATATGTAGGTCTTATTGTGAGAATTTGTGAAAATACATTCATGCATAGTGAGGGACATAAATGTGGTCCTAAAGACGTATAGTGAGGGACAAAAATATGGTCCAGAAGTTGCATGTGTTGCGTGTGTTACGTGGGTTACATGTGTTGCATATTTTCTTTTCTCAAATTGTTTTGAGGCTCGTGTGAGTCAAAATTTGTATTTTTTTCGCATCTCGTTTTTATCATGAAAAACTATTTTTGAGGCTTTGGAGAGTCATAACTTTCATATTATTCTGTTAGCATATTTAGCTTTTATTACATGTATGTCTAGTTTTTGCTGGGTTTTGGCTCACAGTGTGGAATTTAAAAATGTTTTTCATGTGCATTTGATCACGTAGATTGATCTAGGGAAGCTAGTTCGAGTGGAAGACCTATAGTCTTCTTTTTGTTTCTTTTGAATCATGTAGTGTTTTACATGTTTTTAATTTTGAAATCTTGTGTTGTAAGCCTGACGGCTATATATTTAATGCATGTATAATTTCTTATCTTGAGAGTAAAACATCGGGTCGGGTGTTATTTTTTTCTTTAATACGTTTTTTATCCTTTCGAAAAATGCTTATGCCTCGAGGAAGGATTTTGGTTTATGCTCTGGTGGGCTTTTCTTTTGTTCTAAATAAACTCTCAGTAGTGCCTTTTTATAAACATTTTTTTGCTGTCCAAACGGTTGTTTGTAAGTGTGTCTCGTAACCCGGGGGTGTGGGTCGTTACATTGGAGAAGATGCTAATCGCCTAGCACTACCACCTTAGCTCACTAGAGTGCACAACGTCTTTCACGTTTCTCTTTTAAGGAAATACATGGCACACCCAACTCACATTCTAGACTGGAAGGAGCTCAAGCTAGACAATGATATTTCATTTGAAGAAAGACCAGTGAAGATCTTTGATAGACAAGAGCATAGCTTACGTGAAAAGACTATCAAATTACTACAAGTTGTTTGGTGACATCGAGAGGTCGAAGAATCAACTTGAAAAAGAGAAGGCACAATCCACACCAATCATCCTCAACTTTTTGAGAATGAAAGTACACTTTAAATTTTGGGGACAAATTTTTGTTTAAGGGGGTAGGATGTAAGGACCTTTATTTTTAAACACAAGTTAAGAACCCTAATAGTAAATTCTTGACGCTCACAGAAAATACTAGAAACCCAACAATAAATTTCAACGTCACACAAATGTTGGGAACGCTAATTCAGGAACCCAACACTCAAAGCATACCGTTATGAGGCCTAAGAGGATTGGAATCCAAACCTAGGATAAGCCCGACATTTAAATAAGGATAAGCCCAACATGTTAGCTAAGGCCAAAAGACAATCAAGGGAAAACTCAACTCTAAACCTAATAAAAATAAAAGACCAAAAGTCCAACAAGAGCCAAAACTCCAACAAGGCCCATAAATTAAAAGAAAGGCCCAAAAAAGGGTTATGGCCCAACTTAAATAAAAACCCAACTCTTTTGATTAGGCCCATGGAAAATTTAAAGAAAACTCGTGGATCAAGCCTAATCCAAATTTCAAGAAAAGCTCATCATTTAGTTTTTTTGGTCTAAAATTTTGACCCATGAGTTTTTAATTACAGGAATATTTATTTTTAAAAAAAAGCCTTTATGGCCAGCCACCTTGGGAATCCCGCCCAAGTACAAAAATCCTTTAAATTAGGGAAAATTGAACTTAAGTCCTTTTGAGACTTTTCTTGAGCCAAACAAAATATTGTCCTTTTTTTGGACTTTTATTGTAGAAAAATATTCTTTTTGTCTAGAATATGCATATTAAATTCTCACATATCATCTTTTGAGCCAAAATCCTGATTCATAAAAACTTAATCAATCATGTCCACCAATTATCTTTTGAGCCAAAATATCTTCGTAGATATTTTAAACACCTTTCTACTTCTTTAATCTATCTTTTAGCTGTAAGAATTTTATACAGTTAAATTTATCCCAAGAACCATCATCACCTCTTACCACCCTATTAAACATGTTTGTACTAAATAACTATTTAAGTCCTTAGTTGGAAAAAACATGACACTTAACTCCCTCACCCAAGTGCCTATAAAAGGAATCCCACCCCACCGCTTCTCCTCATCATTTTTGGCCACTAGAGAGGCCTAGAGAGAGAGAGAGAGAGAGTCCCAAGAAGAAAGAAGAAATAAGGAGAAGAAAGAAAGAAGAAAGAAAGAAGTAGAAGTTGTGAAGCTAAAGTTAAGTCCTAACTCCATTGATCAAGGCTTCCCAAGGTAGAAATCTCCTACAACTCTCTTTAACCTTCTCTTGTAACACCTCTCTATAACACTTAATATGATATAATAAGGTAAAACTAAGATTAGAAATAAGAAAGTTAGAAAAAAATCGAATAGGAGATATCCATGCAAAATCGTTTGTTGTTACGTCTTGTTGTTTGTTTAATCTCCCATGACCTAAATGGATATATTATGAACATGTCAAAATCCCTAGAGTCTCTAGTTTTTAAATGAATATCGTATATATGGACTCATAATCTAAGTTAAACAAGAAAAAAAAAGTTTACCAAAGAAAAATCAAGAAAACGTCACCTTTGAGCATTACCCAAAATTTCAAAGAAACCAAACAATGTCTTTTTCTAAACGTGTTTTTACTGGAGCTTCATAAAATTATTTTTAGCATGTGTGAATTTTAGTAGAACCTATAAATATGTCCAAATTCCCCAAACAAAATTTTTACGATTTTATGCCAAAGTTGCAGAAAAAATAACCCACTTTGACAAATTTTAGCAAATTTCAGAAAACTCCCCTCAGGCCAAACTTTATGTCCAGTGATATATGTTTGAGTTATCTTTCATTCAAAGTATATTTGGGGTGATTTGACTGGATAATTTTTTTTAAAAGTCATTTTTACCGAACAACGTCGCTTCTAGACATTTTCTGTTCAATAAATTTTTATCCCTACTTAGGAACACCACACAGCTTAGTTTTTTCCATGAAATAAGTCCCTAACATGTATATCTATCATCCTGTCACATTTCATGGCAAACTATTGACGTTTAGTATTTTCAAAGTATTTTACGGTCAAACCCCTAAAAGCTAAATTTTTTGTTTTAATGAATTGTGATGCTTAAGTGATTGATTTGTTGTGTTATGCCTACAGCTTGCCATGCATGAGAATTGTTAATATTTTTGTAGTATGTAAGGCATATTTAAGAGTTGTTAGACACCTTGTGTTGAGAACATGATTAGTTGACCAAGAATACGTATAGAGAACCAAACTAGGAACATCGAACAAAAATTATCCTTTGAAAAGAACTGGGGGTTGACATGGGTTGGGTTGTGTACTATGTTGTGGTGATGAGGAAGGGTCCATTGACGACATGAGTCGTGCTATGTCTTAAGCCATGCCTTGTCTAGATCTGTCTCACAGCCTTCAGCCGTGTACATGTAGTATGTGATAGGGAGAGTGACAAGGTAAACCATGCATCATAGCACATATCCGAGTACACTTAGTACTGGACTGGAAGGGTGATGTGGCGGGGGTAAGGTGCGTGGAAACATAAGTGTATGGGAACGTAATGGTACCAAGTATCAAGGTTATATACCAAAATCATGGATTTTATTTGATTTTAGTAATTAACTTTACCTTTAATAAAATTAATTTTTATTTTATGAGAATCTTAATGAGTAATGAATGCAATATTATTTATTTAATGTAATATATAGATACCTTTTATTCTATACAGTATTTAATCTGGTGTGTAGAGTATGGCTTGCACACAGAAGATCAGATTATAGATTTTTACAGAATATAAGTTTTTGTTCATAGTTTAGATGAAATTGGACAAATCATCAATATAATTGTAACACGGAGTTTCAGTGGGCTTGTCATGGCTACGGGAAACAGATAATAGCGTCGTTTATTGTTCTGAATCGCTGTGTTAGTATACTTTGTGTGTATTGAATAGGACCATATTGAAAAAATTAATTTTATATTTACTATATAAATTAATTCATAGCTCAAGATTATTATGAGTGCTTATACACTTAATCTCGAAATAATTATTATTTGCGTATATTTAATATTTGTTCTTTTGATTCAATAGGAGGTGCAATTTTTTATGAGTCAATAGTCCCGATAAGTTGGATAGCGGTATTAATTATATGGTGAATATTAATTATTGACAGAATTCACATCCCGATTGTTCGGGATTGACGATACCCCTTAAGAAAATTAAAAGTTTTGACTGGGTCAAACCCTGCAGGTGGATTTTAATTATCCTACATTCAAATAAATTAAGTAGAAAGGCTTAAAATTTTTTAAAGATACCGATTAAATTAAAAAGTCAATAATTAAAAATCTTAACGTGGAGAGATGAGCTAAGCATTTAATAATATGAGCTCAATACAAATTTATCTTGAGATTATAGCTAAGAGTGCAGTTATAGTTCTTTAGTGGTATGAACTGTAATTTTGTATTTTATGAAAATTACAGAAACTGCTGTAAGATTTTCATAATTACATAAACCGCTAAGAGGTTTGCATATTTGAAAAAATCGCTGGAAGGGTATCTCAGTCACACTAGAAGTCTATGTCATAATTACTCCATAGGTCCCTATTGTAGCCTATAAATATGCGGTTAGGCTGAACGAAATTCATAAATTGTCTTTCAAGATTAAGGTTGTCCAAGTTCTGCCGATATCAGTTTTCAAAGGATCGTACCCCACACTACGTTCGGGAATCGCATCAGGAATACAGGAAAAGGTATGTTCGGAGCTTCAACTTAGAGAATCAAAGTTTATAATTGAAGAAACGACCGAAAAGGTATTCATCCAAATTAATTGTGGTGGCACGAATTTTATTTTGTGTTGGGAATGTATACTGAAATATTTTATTCTGGATCCCTGGCATATTAATAAGAAACATTTGAGATGGTTTTTCATTTATAGTTTCATATATATATTTGTGATGTATGATTGCATAGTCCGTATATTCTATCTAGTATTTGACTCGGTGCGTGCTGCACGGAAGGTCGGGTCAAAGGTTCTGACATATTATACAGGTAAGCTCACAATTGCAATGGATCCGGACATTCCATTGGTACGATTGAGTACATCGTTATAGTAGCTGGTCTTGGTTAGGTCGAACGGATCGAATTTAGATTTTGGAAATTCAATGTTCGAGCTCAATGTGTTAGTACACTTGGAATGTATTGAGCGGGATCAACGGGATGATCGATTCTATACTGACTATATGAATTGATCCACATCCCGTATTATCATGTATTGCACGAACTCTTAATCCCAAAGTGATTGATTAATTGTGTTAAGATGATTTACAGTACTTTGAGTCGTCAATGGTTAAAATTTTCTCCATGAGGTCAATAATACCGACGAGTTAGGTACTGGCATTATTTATCCGATGATTAATAATCAGCTTACAGAAACCACGCCCGATTCAGGTTGAGGAGTTTTCCCTCGTGTGCTTTGCTTATAGGTTTGATTATGCTAAGCCTGTACAGTGGATCTTCGGATCTGGGATATCAAAAGGTTAAACGGTGCGGTTGCGAGTAGAAGAGGATAATTAAATTGGGTTATCAGCAACCTAATTTATTTATCGGGAATCCATATCTTAAACACGGGGAGAATTCAGTGCATTTGATAATTAAAAATTCAAGATATAATTTGAATTAGGGCCGGGAGTTCAGTCAGGATCTTTAGTGGAATAAGTTCTGATTCGTATAGGAAAGGGTTTAACTCGGGGACAGAGTTAGGAATATCTAAATTTTTCGTACGGTTAGCTCGAGTCCAATACTTCCTCGTGATCCCTCACGTAACCCATAATACGCACGAATATTTTTCTTGTTGGTTTCGGTAATTATTTAATTTAATTGAAATGCCAATTTTGCCGTCGAGGACATTCGGGAATTAAATTAAATTAATGAGGGCCGGTTTTAATTTTTGGCACACCTAGGGATTACTCCCTAAGTGGCCGGCCCTAGAAGTTGATGGGTTTGATTATTTATGTTTAAGTATATATATCTTCATATCCTTTTAGGAAATAGAATATATATACTTATTATATTTTTTGATATTTGTATATATATTAAAAAGGAGGCAACTTTAATCAAACCCTAACCCCTAATTCTCCCACCATAGCCGCCGCCCCCTTCTCCACTTAGACATTTAATTTTTTCTTTTGGAGATTATTGTGTGAGAAGAAACCAAAAGGAGGTGGAACACTTCGATCGGAATCGGTGCCCACACATCGTGATCGTCGTAGTGCGTCCGGGATATATGTGAGAAGGTTGTGAGGTCGTCTTCAACGTATTCGGGACTTCTTGAAACTTTTTGACAAGTTTCATAAAGGTATTAAACTATTGAAGTCCATATAGTTTTCGTTTTTTATGAAAATCGCATACGTCATTTTTTACGGTCATGACGTCGATTCATAAATCTTTTTTTCGCTGTGCGGTTCACTCTCCAACAAATGTATCAGAACTACGGTTGCGTTTTTCATGAAAAACTATTGTACTAACCTCAATTTTGCAGCTATAAGTCGTTACGATCCGGTTATATGTTTGAATGAATGTATGTTTCATTATATCGTATATCTCGACGGTTTTTGTATCGAGATTAGATCGTTTGTACACCTCTTACATGGGGTATGGATTTTTGGCGATGTAATATATTATTTTATTCTATTTTTCTTAGATCTTTGATGTAATCGTATCACGAAAAACGGGAATAAAAAATGAGACGAAAATGAATAAATGAGGCGGCAGCAGCAGCCGGGCGCCAACTTTGGGGCTCGTTTTTGAGGCTTTCGGAAATCTTTTTTGATGCAATTTTTTCGCTGAAATAAAGGTTGTTCGTTGACTATCCGATGGTGGTTTGGTTGCAGTTCGACGACGGCGGCAAATGGGTCAAAAACTGCTTCAAAGTTCGGTTCGCTCAGTGGCGCCACTGCAGAAATTTTGACAATTTCAGGATTTTTTTGGGCCTGTTCGACATTGTATTTTGACGTAATTTTTTTTGGAGATCAAGATCTCGATGTGCTCTATCTACCATAATTATTTGGGGGTTCAACAGTGGCGGCAAGGTGGTCAAGCAGCGGCTGGAAAAATGCAGCGCATGGCTGCCAAAGGCAGCAATTTTTCGGCCCAATCAAGGGGCTGCTTGAATGGTTTATTTTTAGTTTTTCTGGCGTTCCAGCGGTGGTTCGGGGCTGTGACGGTGGTCCAGAGGCTGAGGAAAAAATTTAGGTCTTTGACGAGTTTAGGGTTCCAAAACCCTAGGCGTTTAAACTTTAATTCGAAACCGTCGGATTAAAAGAGTAAACGGACGAACCGGATCGTAACGACTATTTATATTTATTTTGTCATTTTTTAATTAATTAATTATTTATTTTATTTAATTGCGTGGATGTTTTTTAATTTTATTTGTTTTTTCTTTTGTGCATGATTTTAATTATCGGAAGTATATTAGGAAAAATAATTTTATAAAATAAATAATCCTATCAATTTTTTAAAATGGAAAAATAAATAGATAATTATTTATTTAATTTTTTTGTTAAAATTAATTAAGATTTTTTAATTAAAACCCGGGTAATTAAAATTTTTCACAAAATTAAATAAGAAAGCTTTTTGTTTATTTTATTATAGTTAAACAAGGAATATTTTATTTGATTAAAATTGAATTTATTTTAATCAGAAATTAAAATATGTTTAATCGTTTAAAATAAACAAAAAAAAACTATCGATTTTTAAAATATTATGTGGGAGAAGGGTTTAGTCACAGATAAATCCTACGGTCTCCATTACACGTTCGTAGGAGATGTGATTATAGCTCGCG